>JAPYZJ010002389.1:0-20911 GCA_030522765.1 Ophioninae sp. B BG-2022a
CCCTAGCAATTTACCATTGATGGAGTATTGACACGACTTGACGATTTGTTATCAATTATCAAATAGGACATCAAATATCCTTTCTCTCTTCCGCAATGTGATTTTTTAACAAAATAAATCTTTACGAAAAAAATTCTACAAAAAATCCCTAGCAATTTACCATTGATGGAGTATTGACACGACTTGACGATTTGTTATCAAATATCAAATAGGATATCAAATATCCTTTCTCTCTTGCGTAAAGTGATTTTTCAACGAAATAAATCTTTACGAAAAAAAATCGATAAAAAATCACTTCAAATTTACCATTGATGGAGCATTGACACGACTTGACAATTTGTTACCAAATATCAAATAGGATATCAAATATCCTTTCTCTCTTGCGTAAAGTGATTTTTCAACAAAATAAATCTTTACGAAAAAAATTCGATTAAAAATCACTTTAAATTTACCATTGATGGAGCATTGGCACGACTCGACGATAGCTTATCAATACAAAAGTTTGATATCTTGGGAGTGGCAATTATTGCCGTACGTGATATTTTATTGTTCATAGAGGCAAAAGTGTCCAAAATTGTTCAGTCGAGAGGCAAAAGTGTGAGGTTGAGAAGAACGTCTAATAAAAGTGGCGGCCACGGAGATGTTCTCCTGATCAAAGTTATATCGTGGATGAAGCCAACGAAGGAAATGTGCCGGAGCGTCAGGCCCGGGAGCCTCAAAAGCTTCTCTCTGCAGTTCGGTAACGTCCCTACCACCGTATTAGGTTTCCTTCTGTTCGGACAAAGCTAGTAGGAAAACCTATATCCTATCTTTCTCCTCGTCTCTCTTGCTCCGAGCTTTGCCATCCCGCAGAATCAACGGGGTCTGTGCGATCTCTCGTTTTTTCCTTGCAAAGCTTCTTTCAAAGTGCAGAGGGGTCAGAAAAATGTGCCTGACGTTACGAGAGAAAAGAGACAATTTCCCTTGTGAATTCTGTGTACGTAGACACATATATATGTCTTAGCTTTTGTCAGAATCAGTCGAGAAAGTGGAGCATCTCCGGGACTTTCGAAAAAAGTGTCTCCAATATCAATCATCCTCTATTAGACTTGCCAGTCTTCAATAGAGACTTCATCAAACGGAGATAAATTTTAATCAGCTAATTGAATTCGTGAAAATGATAATCATTGAAACGATCGTTGAAAAACAATAAAGTGAAACGGCGAAAATGATCTTCATTGAAAACGACTTTTTCTCCGGTATTGTTTTTTTTAACTGACCTACTTTTTTAGGATCGTCATTATCTTCAAAATTTTGGATCCTCAAAGAGGATAATTTTTAACGAGTACTTTTACATTCATCAGTGAATAATTATAAAGTTGTTTAAATAGATAAAAAAAAATCTTCTTTGTTGTTTTTTTTTTATTTATGTTCAATAATTAGTACGAAAGAGTACAATTTTCAAAAACTCACGTATCTCGGTGTACAATTCTGACATCTCTTTCCAAAGAGAAAAACAAAAAGAGAAAAAAAATGGTACTCTCTGACGCTCACGTATTATCGCGTAAAGGGGGCGCGAACATTTTCTCGAATCTCGTAGGTACGTAGATTCGTACAAATCTTTGTGACGTTTTCATTAACCCCGAAGGCAAACAGCAGCGGGGTCACACGAGACATGAGATGGGGCATAGAAAAAAAAAAGAGCAAGCACAAAGTGCGCCGGAAAGAAGAAAGCAGAAGGGGCCAGAGGTGGGGAGGGGGAGGGGGTGAAAAAGATGAAGAAGAGGCAAAAAAAAAAGAAAAAAAATTGCAGAGACCCTCCTGGCGGAGAGATAACGAATGCGGTGGGGAAAAAAAGGAGCCTGAGCCAAAAATAATTAAATGCAACTCGCGGAAATTCATATTTATAGTCGAATCCATTATACACACACTCTCTCTGCCTCAGTCACTTTTTTTCTTGCCTGGGGGTATCAGGAAACAGCCCCAACGTAGGTGAATTTCTGTGTGCACACCTCTGCTGGCTGATTTTTTTTTTTGCACCCTCAGGTACCCCAACTATTATGCGAAGAAAGTAATTAACGATTCCGAGCTTTCCGAGAAGGAACGAGAGAGGGAACTCGATTTTCCGTCTTCGTTATCACGCTCGTATGAAAAACTGTGAAAAATCTATATTTACAATACGATTGTTATGAAAGTCCGCGTTGCGGCGCAGCAATGTTTCCCTGTCTTTTTTTTTTCGTTCGACTTTTATTTTATTTATTTTTATTTTTTTTGTTCTTTTTTTTTTTAATATCTCTCACGACTCCGTACAAGCGCTGATCCAACGTTAAATATGTAGTTCCATTATCGGGTTTCGTAATGGCTGGCCTGATACGAGCGCCGGGAATATTAATGAAATTACAACCGGAAGGGAGTAAGAAAGAGGGAGAAAAACGGGGAGGGATGAAACTACCCCGCGAGAAAACATAAGTTTATTATTAGGGTAGGAAATGTGATTCAATTTGATGCGTTCCTTCGGTAACGAGAGGACTCGCGAGCAATGAATTTCGTTTGTACTTCGCGACGTATTTACTCGTGGTATTTGTCACGTGACGATTCCGAATAAAAAAACATTTTAAATAATTGATAAGGAAATTGGGATTTTGTCATGGGACGATATAACATCCGGTGGCGGAAAATCAGAATATTCTTAAAGCAGTTCTTTCAGTAGAAATTATACGTCGCCTTGTGATAAAAGTTTTTTAATTTTAATTAAACACATAAATATTTTTCAAACTTGAATTGAGCATTTTTTTTCAAAACAATAAGATAGTTAATAATAAAATGTTTATAAGTTGATTTAAAAATATTAATAATTCAATATAAAGAATAAATTCTTCATATTAAATTATTGTATTTTTTATATTTATATTTTAAATTAAATGAATTGTGAAAGATTTTGCGAAAGCACTTCGAGTAAAAAGTCAAAACAGGATTTTCCCAAATTTCCTATTCCCAAAATAAAGTCATATGGGAAATGCGAACATTATTTTATTTTGGATATAGGAATCTCTCCAAAAGAACTTTTGAATTCTTCCAAAGTAAAATTACACTGGAAGTCGAAAAACAAACAACAACATTATTGTCTATTAAATTGAATAATATTAATAATAATAATAATATTTAAAAACTAAATTCAAATAGATATTTAAGTCAATCTATTTAAATGAATTTGTAAATACTTCTATTATTATTATTATTATCCAATTCCTTATAAGATATTTTTTATATAAAATTTTGAGAAACCGTGACATTCCAAAAATGCAATTTTAATTTAAGCTGCAAGTTTACGTTTGACATACCCCAATTTGATACGAAGAATTCTGTATTTCGATGGAACCTTTTTCAATCGAAACAGGAAGTGAGCGAGAAGTAAAAATGTCTCTGGCACATCGAGACGAGAAGAATGAAAGAAAATTGTCGTTTCCGGAGGCGTCAACGACGAAGACATCTGGCCACTCCGTATCTTCGTGGAGTTGTTCTCGTGATCACCCGTATGATAACCTTTATCCCCATGTACAATTTTATATACTCGATATCCGGGGCAGCCAATCTAGACTAGCAAAAAGAATTCGCCACTCTCGTATCTCGGCCATTTTTTGAGTTTCATCTGATCGTTGAGTTTTTTTTTCTTTTGCATTGGGAATTACAGAAATATGGAGAAAACGGGAGAACCGAATTCGAGTTTTTTTCAGAGCTGCAATTGATTAAAAAATTGCCGGTGTTGGAAAAAAAAAATAAAAACAAAAACGCATTTTTATATACAACAAATGGAAGATGAAATTTTTTTTTCTGTTTTCGTTTCTCTCACGTTTGTTCATACAGGTGCATAATACAAAAGAGGGTTGAAAGTTACAGCGGCAGATGGTTAACTTCTGATGTTGCGGTATAAAAAAAAATGAGCGAGGAAAATTGAGTTCACACGCTACTGATCCACAGTTGCGTCGTCGCGTACACGCGCACAATTCTATTACGCGAAAATACAACGTACATGACCGAAACACCATAGGAGCAAATAATATCGGGTGGAAGGAAAAATATTTTCGATGAAAGGTTTTTTGTTCGTCGAGAAAAAATTGATTTACGCCCGAGTTTCCCTTGGCTACGTGCTGCGACGATAACGAGAGATTTACAGCAAAAAAAAATCTACCATCGCCCCGCTTTTTGGTCGTTCGTATTTTTAGGCCACTCGTTTTTTTTTTTTTGTCGGAAATTGCCTTTTCGCGCATGGCGCGGTTAATCTCACGGAGGATGCGCCGTATACATTTTTTTACTGCCAGTCTCTCGATCGTAAACAGGACGAGTTAATTATCCCTCGAGTAGTTTGAGAAAATTAAGGCTTGGCTTTTTTCTGTTTTCCAGTCCATTAGGAAAACGCAAAGCTAAAAATGAAGTTTAAGCAAACGGAGAAATGCACGACCATCGTGAAGGTGCATTTTTTCGAAAAAAAAAAAATACTAAATATAAAAACACAATTTTTTTTACTGAAAATCACAATTTTTTACTAATAAATTCAATTGGTGATCTGAAAACCAAATTTGCACTAAAAAACCAAATTTGCACTAAAAAACCAAATTTTCTAACCAAAATCCCAATTTTCTACTAGAAAACCCAATTTTTTACTAAAATACCCACTTTCTCATTAACAAAACTCATTTTTCCACTAAAAAACCCCAATTTTCTGCTAAACACCCAATCAATTTTTAAAAACTCTTCAAAACACTACCAATCGTGAGAACACGATGTTTTCTCCAATCCCAAATTCACCAAAAAAAAACCAAAAGGAAGTAAAGATCAAAGCACAACTAGAGGTAAAAATGTACGAAATAATATCCGTCGTCAATATTTCAATCTCCAAACAACCATTCTCCCAATAAACTTTTCAAATAAAAAAAAATACCCAAACATCCGAACAACCCTGATAGTTACGTAAAAACGACCTTGAAAGAAAGATCTTTCTGGAAAGCCAAAAGCGTTACGCGTTACCTACAACCTTCAACTCTTCACTGAAAACAAATTCCTGTACCATCGAATCCTCGGGTGTCCGGTTTCAAGGTCATTCGTTATCACCAATAAGGACTGCCATTAGCCATTGAGACTTGAATCAACAATTCCCATTCCACTTTAATTATCGCTGTAAAATTCGATCAAGGGGTTGCAACGTAGCCCAGGATGTCGAATGGGGGTTATCAATGGCGAGTAATGTTTTTCCTCGGACGATACTGGAAGGCTTTCCTTTCAGAACGCTTCGAAAGTATCCGGTTGTTTTGGCAGGCCTCCATTTTCCTTTCTGATTCTATCTCTACCCCCCCTCCACTTCTCTTCTCATTACTCTCAGCTCTACTGACCTCTGATACTCTTATTACAAAGGATGCACTTTGTCCTAACAGAGAAACGCTGACAATCCATTTCCATTGTCCGTACTGCACTCCGAGTTGTATCCAGTTTGATGATCAGCTCGGTTGAGGATTTCGCCTACGACCACATCGATCGACGAAACAGTCGTGTGAATCCATTGGACGTTGAAGCGCGAAGGTATGCACCGGCGATTCAATGAGATTGCGAGCAGCCTGTTGACTCTGGCCTATTGGTAATCATGGACGCGTGCCGTCCCTCGATATCGTTTGCTCCACATACTTTTCCTTCGTTTCATCATGGCGTTCTTGTTTCAAGGACGCAATGGGTTTCATCACTGTAAAGATTGACAGGAAAGCAATCTTTGTTTTCACTGCTTCTGTGTTGTCTTTTTCATCTGACGTTGTCTTTTTTCATCTGAAGATCCGATGTAGAGTCCACAGGTTTATTTCATGAGTGATTTCATAGGTTGTAATTTCCCAGTCATTTTTGGACAAACTATTGAAGGATTGGAAAAGATTGCGAACATTGGGAACGTCGTTTGTTTAATGTTAGTGTAAGTGTCTTTCGTGGCTGTATAGAGCAGCAGAAAGAAAAAGTAATTGCTTATTTCCGGTAGGTTATATTTTTTTTTTATGAAATAGAGGTGATAGCGACGGTTTTTTGATATTTTCAACTTTTTGCATAGTTTTTATCTATTTTTTTTAAAATCTAATCGCAAATTTTTATTAATCGCAAAACAAACCCAAACAAAAATTAATTGCTTATATCCGGTAGCTTATATTTTTTTATCTAATAGATGTGATAGCGACGGTTTTTTGATATTTTCAACTTTTTGCATAGTTTTTATCTCATTTTTGTTAGCTAATCGCAAATTATTAATATTTTCGTTCCAAAGATCTATCTGCATTTATTTCTCTAATGCTGTATTTTTGATGCATTGATTTTATGAATTTATTACTGTTGTAGTTGCTCGGTAAGTTACGCTGGATTTTCGCGAACGTAATTCTGAATTCCTATATTACAGTATGAATGAACTTCCTCGTTACAAAAATATTGATTTCTTTGTAATGACGAAGGAATACATTTTTACAAAAAATTGATGTTTTTGTAATGAGGAAGGAATAAATTGTTACAAAAAAATTGATTTTTTTGTAATGAGGAAGAAATAAATTTTCACAAAAAAATTGATTTTTTTGTAATGAGGAAGGAATACATTTTTACAAAAAAATTTATTTTTTTCTAATAAGGAAGTTCATTCATCTGCTACCCCAAGGTTTATATCCATCGTTGAAAATAGAAGAATCGGACACAATTGGGTCACTCCCTATGTCGAGGAGGATACATTGATCCCTCTTGGGATTAACTGGCTTCTTTTCTTATTATAATAGAATTTTAATAGAAATAAACTAAAACGAATTTTAGATGAGCTGTGTTGATTGTTCAGTCGTAACACTGACTTGACTCGTACCACGACTCGACAGAACTCAAAATCCCCTTAAAAATAAACACTGTGAAATAATTGAGACCCCAATGACCTGGATATTCTCTTGGCAAGTTTTTTCGAATCAGAAAAGATTCATGCACGAATAAATGCCAATGGGAATTAACAATACCGAGGTTTCAGGTAATGAAGAATTTCAACAATTTACGAAAAGCTGGCAGTTCGTTCCAACGTTGTTCACACGATGGAACAAACATTGGCAATTGTCTTACTGATCTTTTCGAGTCGAGTTCTCGGGAGGTTCTTCAGCATCGTGACTATAAAAAACCCCGGTTTTCTCAATTTCCCTTCATTCACTTGATTCTTCCATTTTCTTTTCACTTCTTTCACCGTTCGCTCTCAGTTTGTCCTTCATCCCAGAAGGTCGTTTCGTTCCATCGTTTACCCCAACTTTAGACTCTTGGGCTATTTACCCTTTATTTCACCCCCAGATAACCCTTGGCTCTATTATATCACGTCTCACAACTTAGAGCCCTACCTCTTCCAGCAACCTTCACAGTGTCATGTACATTGTGAAGGACACTTTCAATTTAACTTTGAGGCCCAGGGCAAGGAAGAAGAGAGTGCTTACCACCTTTGAGGGGATCCCACGACCTTTTCTCAGTCATCGAGATCCGATCAAAGGATCGGGCTTGCGCCTATGGCGAGGAACGAAGGTGGGAAGGAGGACTAGGGGAGGGGAAGAGCTTTGATTGAAGTCTCTCCGCTTGCACGATCGGATTATCGCAAATGCTCGTGTCGACGTATTGGGACATCCCGAATAGACACACGTACGATAAGTACACAAACGTACTCCTGTCTATTTGTGCATCATCGATTCAACAAATTCGTAACGCGCCGATGATCGTGATATATTGGATTCGCAACGTCGGATTCCCCATAAAGCTGTAATCAATGGAACGACGACGCTTATCAAAGTAAATTACAACGTGTCTACTTGTCCAGTGATGAGGCGTCGTCAAACCTGATATCACGTGTAGAAGCGTTCAGAGCTGCAGAACCCCCTTGATCGGGGTAATAGTTTCCCACTGATTTCCTAAACGGCTCTTCGGAATTTTACTAAATTTGACTGGATAATGTCAAATTGATTGACGAATGGCTCTCTTCTCACAAAACTTCTTAAATCGAAAAAAAAAATTACAGATTCTGTTACCATGCGGGCGCATCCAAATTCGTTAGGTCCGATATTGCTACATTTTCGAAAAATCCAAGTTACGATCAAGATGATCAAGCAATCGAGAGGAGATAAGAGTTTGGGTTTGAGAGGAAGCTGCAAATCGTCCTTTCGTCCGTCAATCAGGGTAATAGTTTCCCACTGATTTCCTAAACGGCTCTTCGGAATTTTACTAAATCTGACTGGATAATGTCAAATTGATAGACGAATGGCTCTCTTCTCACAAAACTTCTTAAATCGAAAAAAAAAAATTACAGATTCTGTTACCATGCGCTGTGATGTGATTTACGTAAAATAGAGAGTTTGGCTAATTCCACGACTTGGAGGAGAGAAGAGCTGCTTAGCCATATTCAAAATACACATTTACGTACCTGAATCATACGATTTCATGACAGATTTTTGGAAATCCATGAGAAATCACAATTTTTGGTATTTGTTTACGATTTCGAGAAAATATCGTCCGATATTTGTGACATTTAGTTCCTGGGAATGCCAGCGCGGAACACATGTCGAAACTTCCGGTGTGTACGTATCCTATACATTCTTGTCGACAAAGACCATCGGGGCTTTCCGGCTAGCGACAATGTTGCCTCTCGGTAGATAGCTTTAGCTAACGTTAATGTTGTTTTACCAACTGCGTCCAAGTTTTGTCGCGGCCTGGATCTTAACATTAGCTTTTTTTGTCCTTCTACATCAATCATTTCGCTTGATGACTTTTCCATAGATCTTTCCCACTTATGCGGATTGTCCAGCATTTCTTCCTGGCCTCCGGTTGATCTCACTGCTTTTTTCGCCTCGTCATCGGACGGCAAAAACGTCGGGCTTTCGACGTCTCGACGCCGAGGATGAAAAAGAACAGCATAGCCGAGATGTGCCGGAGTATAAAAACGTTGCTGGCCTCTATGGAGATAAAGGTTGGAACGTAGACCTAAAGTACCACATTTTCTTCTTTTTTTTTCTTTCTGTCTTTTCTCTATAATACCTCTCTCTCTCTCTATCTCTCTCTTTCTATCTCTCTCTTATCAAACACCTTCCTCGTAGCTACAGACAACAACCCCACGAGGAACGCGTGCGCGCAACGGTATTGTTCCAGAAATTAAACCGTGTAACCCATCTCTTGCACCCCCAGCTGTATGCAAGCCTGCGTTCATGTTCCCACATTGAAGCCATAGGAGAGAGAATCCTCCATATAATGCTTCACTTTCCCCTCTTTCCTACACGCCCTCGTAACGAAATAACGCTCGCGGCTACGACGCCGTTATTTTTACAGCCCCAACGTATATTACACTGTAAAATCATACTACGCCAAAGCTGGGAAGTTCGGACGAAAAAAACCAACGCGTCGTGCTTCAGTTTGGATACACGTCGTTTTTTCTCATATCGGAACTTATTATCCTCCCCAACCCACTCCCGTCCCTCCTCTGGTGCTTCGCTGCGATTCAATCCCAATGCGGTCTCAGACGAATGCCTTTTTTTTTCGCAGAACTTCGACTATGCTTGACATTTTGGGAATTGCAGCTTTTTTCGTATATCCTTTTAGTTGGAAAGCTCTTTTTTGTCAATTAATATTGAGACAGATTTCAGTTGAATGTTTTTGTGAAGATTCCTAAAATGTTGATTCGTGGGCATTCTTGTGGAGGATCGGACCACCTTTTTGGGTTTCTTGAATCGATTTTTTTAAAAGGTCACCCACATTTTTTTCGTTTAATTAATTCTAGATTTCGACAACGCACAGTTTATCCGTGAATCTTCTATAGAATAATCCGATGAATTTTTCATGTTTTTATCGCTTTTTCAGTGCTGTGTAATCAAGATTCTTTTTGTTGATTCGCAATCGATTTTTTTTTCCACAGCTTCGCGCATTTCCAAATACCAATAACGTGTCCAGTCGTAGGAAACACTCATTGCTGCACCTAACCTCCACTTTTTCAATTTGCCATTCGAGATGCCTCGAACAATAACTGGCCCATATCGACCATTCAGAAATAATGTAATTTTTGTTTAATTAATAATAAATTCATCAAATATCCATATATCTTAACGAAAAAAAAACCCTATACTCGGCTCGACTATGTATCGCCTGTGTATGAAATCTCTAGTGGGCCATTCGAACGCTCTCATCAGGAAAAAAAATGGAAAAACGAGGATGTTTTTTTTTGTTCGGAGCCGAAGGTCATGCAGACTCGTTGAGTCGCGTAAATTCGGCACGGTTCATTGGAAGTTCGCACATCCGTAATACGTTCGAAGATTAAACCTCCCGAGTATCTCCGGTATGTCCAATAATCGTTCAGTGGTTTGAAAACTGATGAATTACCGGTTTCGTCCGCTACGTTTGGGGCACTTGGATTTTTCGTCATTTATTGGATACTCTTTGATGCCCAGGTCTTCTTTGTCCGGAGTGACGAAGACCAGGGGGCAACGAGTTGGACTTTTATTTTATTGGAGGATGAAAAATTCTTTCGAAGCAGTTCTTCGTCATTGGGCGAATGGGTTTCTTTTGGAAAATGCTACACATTGCTGGGGCCACAAAGCAATGGCTTCTGCAATATTAACCAGGCAGCTGCAACTAGAGAAGAAAACCAAAGCCAGCGTATATATGGTGCGTCCGGATGTTTTCCAGTTTTCCTTCTTTTTGGCGAGGTCAAAAGAAAAAAAAAACGACGAAAAAAGAGGTCTCGTGTCTTTTTTGCGAAACACGACCGTGTTCCATTGAACGTGCTCTCGAAATCCTTTCAACGGAATCGATCCGAACTCTCGCTACAACGAAATATTTTTCGCGATTTAACGACCATCAACCATCCGTTCCCCCTTTTCACCTTTCAAAGTGAGAATCTTCGACGTCTCTTTTTTGTTCGACGAATGGACGATTCGCGTTGACGTGCTTCTATTATTTTTCGATGGAGAACAATGCAAGTCTAATCCACACGATTTGTCATTGTTTTTCAAAAGGTTTTTTTCAATTCTCACGTTTTCTTTGTCCACGCCCTCTAATCTTGATCTTCGAACCATTGAAACTCGAATCGAGTGCTGATAAAAGACGAGGAAATTACACCCTACCCATGTACGAAGACTTTGGAAAGAACCTCTGGTAACTTCCAGTTTCGAACGAAGTAGTGAAAAATACGAGAACTTCAAGGCTGCCAGGAATCTTGATACCGTCATGTCCGGTAACGCTGAGTTTCGACGTTCTGGGAAAACTGCCTTATCGAAATCCTCCTGCAGATCGTACTGAGGTCTCTTTCAAGACGAAATTTCGCAACCGTTGGATCGAACAAGAAAAAAACGTGAACCAGAGTCGAAGTTCTGATAAAAATGATGAAGAGTGTTCACCATACTGTAGAGCTTCATATTTAATTTGCCGACAAATATGATTTAATTTCGAAGCACTGTGCGGATTCTGAACATTTTCAGCAAGTATGTGGGTTCTGAGCTAATTACGAACAACGATGCGAGTTTTCAGCTCATTTCGAACTTCTAGGGGGGTTCTGAGCTCATTTTGAATCTCTACCTGAGTTCTGAATAAATTTCAAAACACGAAGTCGTTCCTGAGGTAATTTTGGACTACCGGGTTGATTCTGAGGTAATTTTGGATTTTCATGTGGATTCTGAGCTAACTTTAGACTGCCATGTCGATTCTGAGCTAATTTTAGACCACTGTGTATGTTCGGAGCTAATATTAGACAACTATGTGTATTCCGAGCTAATATTAGACCACTTTTAGGTTCTGATCTAATGTTGGACCGTTACATGGGTTCTGAGCTAATTTCGCATCACAATAGCCTCAGGCTTTAATGCAAAAATTAACAAGCAAAAAATAAAAGTGAAAGAAAAAAATAACAGAAGTCTACGAGAGCAAGATGATGAAGCGAGGAAGAAAGACAAAAAAAAAGAAGAGTATTGGCTATCTCCTCAGGACCCAAATGACCAACAACATCTAAACTTTTTGGGACAGATACCAAATCGTAATATTTTCTTTCAACGATTGCTATAATAACATTTCTTGATTTTCAGAATGATTATTATTAATGTCCGATGACGAATACGAATTTCATTTGCGATTGAAACAACTGTTTTATTCATCATGGTTTCTCGACTAAAGGTCCTCAGACTCAGCAGGGCTATCTTCACCAAACTTATCCCGAATGAAGTCTATTTCTCGAACTCTGGATATATACTTCTGCACGTTCACCAACGAAGAGAACAAACCGGTCCCTCAGTGGAATTACAACAAGCCTCGGTGGTCTAGCTCGTGTTTTAGGAACACAGACGTGGAGCTTAAACCCATACGTAGGTACGTGACAAAGTTTCTGGCTCTGGTAAGAGCGACGAGCGTTCGTTTTGTCCGTTGAGCTTGCACAAAGTAGTGGAAGCCCAGTTTGACGTTCGTTTCTCTTATACGCCTTGGCGTCGATTTACCGCAACCAGGATAGGACACCGGAAGAGAACGCGATGAGGAACGAAGTTTGAGGGCGAATTCGCGCCCCCATCAGGACGTCGAAAATCGAGGAACAATTTGATGAAGATCCTTGGAAGAAGTTCGACCACCCAGTTTCTTTATCGTCTGGTCAATATCCAGGAAAGTCTATTTTCCACATCTCTCTCTCTCTCTCTCTTTCCTTATTTTTTGTTGACTGCCTCGAACCGACCCAGGCACCATTGCTTCTCTTTGTTTTTCTCCCTCTTCTCTTCTCGTCTCATACTGCTTCGAAGCTGGAAAGTTCGGACGAAAAAAACCAACGTGTCGTGCTTCGGTTTGGATACACGTCGTTTTTTCTCATATCGGAACTTATTATCCTCCCCAACCTTCTCCCGTCCCTCCTCTGGTGCTTCGCTGCGATTCAATCCAAATGCGGTCTCAGACGAATGCCTTTTTTTTCGCAGAACTTCGACTAAGCTTGACATTTTGGGATTTGCATCTTTTTCCGTATATCCTTTTAGTTGGAAAGCTCTTTTTTGTCAATTAATATTGAGACAGATTTCAGTTGAATATTTTTGTGAAGATTCCTAAAATGTTGATTCGTGGGCATTCTTGTGGAGGATCGGACCACCTTTTTGGGTTTTTAGAATCGATTTTTTTTAAACGGTCACCCAAATTTTTTTCGTTCAATTAATTCTCGATTTCGACAACGCACAGTTTATCCGTGTATCTTCTATAGAATAATTCGATGAATTTTTCATGTTTTCATCGCTTTTTCAGTGCTGTGTAATCAAGATTCTTTTTGTTGATTCGTAATCGATTTTTTTTCCACAGCTTCGCGCACTCGCAAATACCAACAAAATGTCCAGTCACTTCCAACCCAAACAAACCCAAACGTCGCTCCGAAAGTCGACTTTTTTAATTTGCCACCGACGCTCTCATCACGGAATTTTCGAATTCCCACTCAGTAAAAACTGAAAGTCGAACCTTCCACCGACGTAGTTTGGTCTAGATCTCCCAAGAGATGTCACCATCGCTATTTCGACAACAAAAATTGGTTCCGAAAAAGTGCCAAGTAACTTGCTAGATCGATTCCTGCTTGGAGATTCCAAGACCAAGCTTTTTTGAACCTTATCACTGTTCGTAACGTTTTTGCGATCGAACATGTTCGAGGATTGAAAAAAGACTAGGATTGATAGGACTAGGAAACGATATTGCCCGGATGGTGAATACCCAAAATCGCTTACCCGTGTCGTTGTCACCAGGAACCCCCAGACTGTCGCTATTGTCGTTGATAAAGGCCTCGGCCGTGGACGTGAATGTCTGAGGTGATAGCGTGAGGTCCGGCCCACTCTCGCTATCGAAAAGCTCCAAGTTACTGTTCCCTGATAACACAAAAGAAAAAAAACACACACTTTTAAAACTGTCATTCAAAGTTCTTACACTTGAATGATCCATCAATGACGAATGAAAGTGTTGTCGTGATAAATCACTTTTCCATCTGGTTTTTTTAAAACGAGGATTTCAGTTTACGTGAGACGAACCGGGCTTAGTGACGCCAATGTAAAATATGACCAGATCACTGAGAAACAACAACCTATGATCATATTTGTAATTATGCGTTTCAAGGACACTTGCCATTTTTTTTTTACTGGTACAATACCTGGAATTAATATTTTTTCGATGTACTTTTCACTAGCAGTCAATATCGATTATATCGACTATTGGGTCAAAGTCCATGTACCATGGAATCAAAAGAATTTAGGGTTTTTCACATAAATAATACAGATAATGGAATCACGAATTGTGGTGATGGCTGGGACACATAAAAGGGAAAAACAATCGTGTACGACTCGAACGTATCAATTAAAAATGATTATCATTAAAATTATAATTAAAATTATAATTGAAAGATAAAAAAAGAAATAATGAAAATTAAATCATTAATCTAATTACATATTTAACACTTGAAATAGTTAATTGTCTATTTTTAATATCAATTTAAATCAAGTTCGATAATTTTTATATGTACTCGACTGAAGTTTTTTTCAGTAACATACATGTGCTCCAACTGCCCCACAACAAATGTAAATATTTCCATTTAATTTACACACTCGTATTATTATTAAAAATTATAACATCTCATTATTTCAAAATCGAGTTTGTTTGGGTTTGTTCGGAGTCATTATTTTAAATCGAGTTTTCGAATGATTAATAATTAACTCATTGTTAAAATGAATTGTTCACTATTCCACAAAATTGCTGTCAAATTTGACAACGTTGTCTTCTTTTATTTTCCATAAACAACGTTATCAAATTCGTATGTTCATAACTACCAAATTATTAAGTGTTAAATTATAAAGTAATTCAAATAACATTATTCTACCACGAACTATTATTTCTGAAACTGTCAAGGATTTCGGCGATTTTTATTATCCTGTAATACTTTGAATTGAAAAGTAAATTTCTTTCCTAAGTATTTTTTTTTTTTTAACAATTGAAGACCCTTTCCGTCTTCCCTATTGACACGTGTGACGCGATAAGGTTGAAGTTCCAATACACAGAAGACCTTCTATCGTATCCGGTCACCGTCGCCGTCCGCAAGGAGCTTCGACCCTCGTTAGTGGATTTCAATGGAAATCGTGTCCGTCCACGAGCGTCACGTTCTACTGGCAATTCCCGTACTGACGGAACCCGCCAACAACATTGAGATCGTGCGTGCTAGCTGACACAGGTGATTCACGTCTCTATTGTGCTGATGAGGGTATGTTCGAAGTTGGAATGTTGGCGAGAGTTGCTGCTTTGAGATTCGTGTTGTATCACCGTAACACCGTTATATAATAATCGCGGTATGTCGTATTCGTGATATCAGGAATGGACGAGAATTTGCGGCTTTATTTTGGCACGTTTTGCAGCACTATCGAATCAGCGCTTTCGTTCCGTCCAATATTGCTACATTTTCGAAAAATCCAAGTTACGATCAAGATGATCAAGAAATCGAGAAAAAATAAGTGTTTGGGTTTGAGTGGGAACTGCACATTGTCCTTTTTTCCGTCAATCAGGGTAATAGTTTCCCACTGATTTCTTAAACGGTTCTTCGGAATTTCCCCAAATTTGACTGGATAATGTCAAATTGATAGACGAATGGCTCTCTTCTCCCCAAATTTCTTAAATCGAAAAAAAAAATTACAGATTCTGTTACCATGCGCTGTGATGGAATTTATGTAAAATAGAAAGTTTGGCTAATGTCACGATTGGAGCGCAGAAGAGCTGCGTTATATTCAAAACACACATTGTCGTACCTGAATCATATGATTTCATCACATATTTGTAGAAATCCCTGGAAAACCACAACTTTTCATATTTGTTTACGATTTCGAGAAAATATCGTCCGACATTTGTGACATTTAGTTCCAGCGAATGCCGTCGAAGTTTTGTCACGGGTCTGACTTAATTTTAAAAAAGTACTCTGGTTTATCAAGGCGAGTGATTTTAAAGACGTTTGAAGACCTATGAGGCTATCGGTCCAGATTCTTCGTTACGTAAATACGAAGGGCATTAAAAAGTTTCTTAGATCAATTTAAGCATATTTATATCAAAGTAATTTCAAGAAAGGGGGCTGAAGTCAACGAATCGTTTCGAAACATTCAAGAACTGTCCACGAAAAAGCCACTGGTGTTCAAAGTTTATATTTCATAGATACAGCTGGTTTAATATGTACTTTCGTCTTTCTCTGTGGTTTCCCAAACCCCAGTTTCTGCGTCTCTTTTTTCCTCCTCCATTTTCTTCTCTCTCTTTCTTTTTTCTCCCTTTGATTCTTTCTGTTTCTTTTTCTCTGTAGATATGTATATAGCAGCGTATATACGTAGCTGTCGAGTGATATATAGAGCAATTGAATCTCTTGAGGGTTCTATATATCAACAAAGTTTATTCGGATCCCGTGAACGAACCTGACCGAAGAGGCCGCGATATTAATTTTCCGGATGTATATGGATGAGTCTCTTGACTGGGAGGCGTCGCTTCGGAGCACATAGAGGGCCGCGATGCTCGTCGTTTTTTACCCTCAGCATCTCCACAATCCGTCATTGGAGGGTGTGTACTTTGTTGAGGATGGCGAGAGTGTCGGTTGAAGGGTTTTTCATTTCTACCTCGGTGGCCAAGCTGCTACACTTTTTCTATCCGTTTTTTTCATTTTACCTCCAGATGCAACCACAAGTAGTACCACGAGTAGGTAAAAGGGTTACTTATAGCCTGGCAAGAATTCCTAATGTATTTCTTCATCAGGATTCGACCTTAATCCAAACCTCGAAACTTTTATTTCTACCCGGATGTTTTTTGAAAAATGATTTTGTTGTTCTCTCGAATATTCACATTCCTTATCCGGATCATCCAAAAAACGTTGAGCATCTGGACGAAAAGTTCAGAAGTTTCGAGTTTACGTTCGACGTTGCTCGTTGATGCGAAGGGAAATTTCCCGGGGTGAACGTAACGCTGGTCTGTTCTCGGGCATTGGGAGAGTACCTACGAAGGAGAAGGACAAAATGAAAGAGGAAAAAGGATGAAGGTTTGGAGAGAAAAGGGAGGTTCGGTGACGATCATGCAAATTATACGAGAGCCAAGAGCGAGAATGGGAAGCGACATCGGTAGGTGGTCGAGGACGAAGCTGCTGATCTCATCCGCATGTCTTTACCTCGGTATCGCAGTTTGCCCCGAGTGGTATTATGAAACTTAAGCCGTAGAGCACAAGTGTCGCATTACGAGACCAACCTCTTCCTGCTCTTCCTGCCACTTCTTCCCTCTTCTCTCTCTCTTTCCGTCTCTCTTGATCTTCCTCTGTATCCATCTCTCTACGACCACATACTGTTGAGGAAGACCAGTGAACAGAGCTGGAAGAGGCCGACTCCTGTTTCCGTAAGCATAAGCCTCCAATCCTGGTACTTCTGCTTTTCCTTCTGGTCCTAAAGCTTCAAGGCATTCCCGCATTTATCTCGACTACCCTAGCGAGCAACCACTCTACCGTTATCATCATGAAAACCAAAACCGCCTAGTAGGTCGTGCAACAGTGGCGATGTCCTGAAGCGATGACCCAATACCAGCCGAGATAACGACCGTTTCCTATCATGTACCTGTAAACGGACTGATCGGTTGGGGCTTCAACTCCAATATCTCTCAGGTCCGAGTCATCATCTTATACTTCTAGTTTCAGGCATAGACCCAATGAAAATCGATCAGTCGAGTGCAATCAGGAACCAACCAAGAAATTCTTACTGACAGCTGGGTGGAGCAACTAGCGCGAGTAGAAAACACTTCCATCAGAAGATCCTCTCTTGATGCACTTTCGTACCAATGATACTTCAATACTGGTTTCACGTTCATCCAAGCTGAACGCTGAAACGGCTTTTCAATGGAGCATGTTTCAGCAACGTTCAAAGGTTTTACACGGTTCCCGATAACTCGGTTAGCACAGACCAATCGGGAACGATGGAAGTCGACAGAGAAAGACCAACTTGTATTCGAGAACGAAATGGAGGAATCAAATTGGAGGAAGATGACGTATCTAGAAACTTCATGGAATAAGTGAACCCGAAGCGTTTGCCACTCATACATGCCTGCCTATGTTCATGAATGAATATCCACCCTGATCGGTACCAGGGTCTGGCCAATGGATTCTTGGATGAAGTCACGTCGCTGCTACCAATATCATCGTGACCCCCAAAGGCCAGGTTAAGTGTTCATGAAGAGCACCGGAGAACTTGTTGGGCTGCATATTGTGAAGAACGAATCAGATACGCTTCGTGTTCATGTGGATTGTACAGGGGAACCGGTAATTTGACCTATTCCTTGAAAGGGTTCACTCTGGAGGGCACTTCAATCAAATGTACCCACAGAAACGCCAGCAAAAAGGATACCAATTGAGTGGTACTCAGTTACTATGATTTCAGGATTTTTCAAACCTTCTGGTTTTTCACTAACAACAAATAATTAAAAAATGAAATACTACAATAATCAATCGATACTTGATCAATCATCAAAATGACGCCAAGCTCAAACCTCTAAATAATGTATCGATACTTTTATCAAACCTGACAAATAAATGATGACGCTAAAAAAATACAAACCCAATCAAATTCGTGTAATCGCAGAAATAAAATATTTTAAATGATATTTTATTTCTGCGATTACACGAATGTTGGGCTTCTATTTTTTTTAGCGTCATTATTGATTTGTCAGACTTGATAAAAGTATCGATTTATTATTCAGAATGGAATATATTATTATTTAATTGTTTTTATTGACGAGCTTCAGAATTTTGAAAAAAAATCGTCAAACAGTCATAACTCCATAACTACTCCATTTTGACCTTCAGTTAATGGGGGTTAATTTGATTCGTATGACTTCTGGAACGACCTCAAATAATATTTCGAATTACCCATATTTCGAGACACATCTCGCTTTTTGTTCATAAATATATTGCGCATGATCGGTAAATTGCGATTCCAGGTATACCTTTGATTATGCGGATGTTAAATTTGGTAGGGGTCTTTTTCCATCATTAGAGGATCGATAATGGCGCTGAGGAAAGTTCCGTCAAACAATATTCAGGTTGACGAATAGTTTAAACGAATCCGCACGCTGTGAACTTCCGGTCGATGTTAGGGAGGTTCCGGCGCAGTTTGCTTCGCCGTGAGAGGGTTTTCCGGGTTCCTGATGAAAACGGTTTCGCGACTGGGAAATTTGGAAGGTCGTAGAGTTCGACCAAGCGGAAGAGTTGATTGTCCGGGTTATCGGGGTTAGGAAGCGCCACTTCGGTTTTAATACGAGGTTGGCATTGACGCGGATTTTATTCCAAAGGGCTGAAGAACGTTGAGGCAAAGACGAATGTACGACGAGGAAAAAGGATCGGTGGGTGGCCATTGGTTCGAAGCGTGGAGTTAGCTGTCGCCTAGAAACGACCGCATGCATGCGGAACGAACGAATCGCCAGGGAAAGTCATAAACGCTGGGTCGTTCAATGTCAGAAAGGATAAGCGGAACGGTGGATAGTGAGAATCAACGAACGATGAAACGTTGGAACCATCGCCAAGCTCTCTCCTTGCTAAACCGATCGAAACGATCGGGTCACGAATAAGGACGAATAAACGATCCGAATCGATGGGAACGTTGTCCGTACGGATGTGTCTGTTTGCGCCGATGAGTGAAGAAGGCGATTTTCCGAATATTTGAATTCCTAACCGTTTCGACAGTTCCTCCTTTCAACGCAGTCAGCTAACGGTTGAGGAGTCAGAGGGTGGATGGGAACTTCCATGGGTAATAGTCACTGGCTTTGGCCCGGATAAACTCGCACGAGAACCGAATTCATCGTTCCGGAGGGATATGAGAATCCATCCGCAGTTTACACTTACCGATCGAAAGAAAACTCGAATTTTTGAAAAACCGGATATTCCAAATGGAATCATCCGATGAAAAAATACACACCGAAAAAATGTAGTCTAGAAATAAATATCCAGGTTCCTCTTTCTCCCTCTCTCTCTCTCTCTTCACTTCCGTAGCAATCGTCAGGAAGGAATGTCATTAAAAACAAAAAATTAGCTCGCCAGTTCCTTTGGAATGAACGCTTTTGTTTGCGATATGTAACGACGGTAGTTTAAAGTGGGCCAACGGTGCTGGCTGTACGTGCTCTTTGAGGACCGGTTCTCTTTTCAACAGCTGGAGAGTTTTGCTCGTTGAGGTGTAGCGCCGAATGGCAACCGTAGCTTGAAAGGCGAAGAGAAAAGGGAGGACTAATTAAATCGGCTGGGAACGAGGGAAGGTGGGGTAGCAGCGAGATACTGGATTCATGGCATCCCTTTGATGGGTGCGTGTACATCCCACACAACCCATCCCTCCAGCTCTCCCTTTCACTCCTCCGTCCCTAACCGGTTCTCTACCAAATTAAAGTCCAAGCTTTTCGCATCCGTACACATGGACAAATGTGCGTGGGTGTGGGAGGACTCTAAAAAGATATCACACTGTGTTCCTCGTGGTACGATCGCTGACAAACGCGACCAAATATATCTATATATATATTACACACACCCGCAACACACACCCGCACAAATGGATATATTTGTATATACAGCCTTGGCCAAAAGTATTAGGCCAATAATTTTTCTATCCGAACGAAAAATCGAATTTCTCGGCGAAAAAAAATCGTAAAAATTCATTCAAAAAACGAAACTAAAGCTAACAGTTACCTCTTCAAACATCTAATTCCTAAATTCCGGGATCACCATTTTTCTATGTTCAGGCTTTTTCTAACTTTTTTTGTTCTGACATTAAATTCGATATCTCGGCGAAAAATGATGGTAACTCAATTTACCAAACGGCGTTTCAAAGAGGACAAAAATTGCTTCCTTTTGCTTTTTCATTCTTATTTTTGCGATTTTTTTTGTAGCCGGTACGTC
>JAPYZJ010002390.1:0-31098 GCA_030522765.1 Ophioninae sp. B BG-2022a
AGAGAGAGAGAGAGAGAGAGGGAGAGAGAGAGAGAGAGAGAGAGAGAGAGAGAGAGAGAGAGAGAGAGAGAAAAGGAAGATGAGAAAATGACGGGGGACCGGCTAGCCAGAGATTTGTGGCTCTCTGATTGAAATAAACTGCTCTTAGGGGCAGCCGTGACGACGACTTCTCTCCATACACAGCCCCATACATAATCACGCCTGGACTACCTCGCATTCTTCCAAGGCGCGTTGAAAAAGGCCCTTGAAAAAAGAAAAAAAAACAAAAAAGGAAAGCCCCCACCCTCCGTTGTTGGCGTCGTATCGATTTCCGTCGCGGGGAATTCTCGCGAGGTGGCAGAGACACACCGGGGGCAAGTTGGGCGTATTTTCGGGGTCCTGGGCGATGGTCATCGCTCGCGCCAGGTACAAGCCACGGGAGAAAAAAAGTGCCAAGCAAAAAATAAAGCCAGGGGTGGGTTGGCGAGGCCCTGTCAACGCCTTGCGACATGAACGGAGGATCGGAGGTAGCGGGAACGCTGGAGATACCGTACGTACTCCTGGCAGTGCCGGATTAGCCATACAGCAGGAGTAGCAAATTCTACAGCGTCTCTGGGGGGGGGGGGGGAGCACACCTGGCCGGAATATAAATCAGACTTGAAATACTTTTGAGATATTCAGAGTGCTAAACGCATGGGAGAATGGCATCGAATGACTCGTGTATTTGGACTACACGAGTTGTTGAAATCTCATGCATCGAACGATGTTTGAAAGAAACCTTAATATCATCAGCCAAAACTGTTTGCAACAAAGCTTCGACAACCTACTTGTGCAAACTGCTGAAGTACTTGAAAGAGATTTGGTTTCTCAAATTTACGACGAATTTGTAAGGATACGCAGTTTTCAGAATACTTATTAATAATTTTTGTATAATAATAATAATGAAAGTTACCAAATTCATACATTTTTTACCCAATTACATGTACCGAATGTTTACTAGCTGCAGCGTTGTACTTTTTCGAAACTCCAGCGTAAAAAATGAACAATGAACATATATTATATAGTATTCATATCATACAATATCGTTAACGATATAAAATAGTAATTATTTTATCAGATTAACAATACCATTGGGTCATTAAGAATAACTTACACATAATTAATAATAGCATAAAAATGATGTATATATAATAAACTATATAATACAATTATCCTCACAGGAATTTCTCTATATGCAGACAATCTCACCCCAATGAACCTAAGGTGATTTATTTGGAAGTACTGATTCGACTAGTATCATCGTTACATTCTACTACGTTAAATCGCGAAAAAAATGATAAGAGTGGTGTTTTATTTAATATTGTAAATCAGAGTAAGGGAAACGGGTTAAAATGTTGTGCAGGCACCGCGCTTGCTTAATCCGGCACTGACCACGAGGACCAAAAGCAACATCCGTATGTCCCATAGTTTCGCAGTTCCTTTCGTTTTTTTACACTCCCTCTTACGTATTTCGAGTTTATTTATTTTTCATTTGTTGGCATGTTCGTTTTGCAACGAACAGTGTACGGAAGAAAAAATAGCAGGGTGAGAGGGTGGGGAAAAAGAGGGAGAAGACACGAGAAAGGGCTGCGGAACGCGTGAAACTCCTATAGAGCCCATTCCCATAAAGAATCGCCCGCAGCTCATAAAGTAGCGCTAGATTTTTATCTTCGTATCTTCGCTTTCGCGCGAAATAAAAGTGGCGAAGGTAAGAAAGGAGGCAGGCGCAGCTTTCGCACAGCGGAATAAACCCCCAGCGAGAGTGCCGAACGACTCAACAACGTATCCTGGAACTTACGCGTATTTTAGGGCCACTGGGATCCGAAAGATCGCCGGATGTTGGCACGCGCGTCCTCCTTCGGGAACCCAAAGATACCCGGCTAAATTTATTCGCTTCGCCGAGTGTGAAAACGATGGAGAGGGATTCTGTGTTTGACACGGTTATGAGGGATACCAGGGGCATTCGCATTTCCACCGTCGAACTCTCCACACCAGAGATTTGTCATTCGTTGGATAACGGTTTCGTAATTTTCTATCAGATTCTCGCTGGAAAGGTTCTGGGTCAGATTATCCTGGAAGATATTTTCAGAGCTTAAGAATATGTGAGAAACGTCCTCAAGGATATCCTCAGAGGACTTAAAAATGGAAAAAGAATATCTATAGGCACTCTGGCTCAGAATATCCTGGAAGATATTCTCAAGGAGCTTTAGAATCTCTGAAGAACGCCCTCAAGGAAATCCTCAGAGGACTCAAAAATGGAAAAGCATATCCTCGAACACGCTGGGTCAGAATATTCTAGACACTCTGAGGAATCTCAAGAACCTCTGAAGAACATCCTCAAAGATCGAAAATCCAGTCAAACTCAAGATAAACAAAAACTACCAAGGGCCATCCACAAAGTCATCCTCAAGACATTCAAGAAGTCGAAAAGAAAATCCATAAAGACACGCTGAACGAACTAAAGAGCGTTTCGTCTTTTCGAAGGGACTTAACAGCGGCGGATCTGGCGCGTCAATTCAAGAAGCAAAAACGGATCAGCACTTACGATCGTAAATAAAATCCTCAGTGAGAACTCCCTCAAGCTCTGAAACTGGACAAGTCCAAGGAAGGTCCGAGTCGCAAATCGTGCAAAATATCTGAACTATTGACCCCACTGGTGCGTTAAAGCTTCAGGCATAAACATGACTCTATATACTCGGGTGTAACCTGCCAATACGCTAACAGCCATAAAAATCCCGAGCTTATGGTACTTGGAGATTAAAAAAAGAAGGCCTCTCAGTAACGAGGCTCGGGAAGAGCTACCAGCCGCAAAAGGACAGCGAGGAAGCAGCCTCATTCCGGATTCATAACGGACTTGCCACTCCGGTAGGGTTGTCTCGAGCTTCCTCCGAGTGTCGAGTAATGAATTTAGCAGGCGTAATTTCCGTTCCGTAACTCTCAGGAAGCACCGCAGCTTGATGCAACCAAGAATAAATTGGAAAACGGTCTGGGGTTCGATGGGGTCAAGCAATCTGAGTTCCAGCGAGGATTGATGGTGCAGGGTGCGATCGGTATAGCCAGTTACAACCTATCATAGCCATTGATAGTTGCTCATTGATTAGTTACCCTTCGCTTTGATGCTGATTGATTTTGGGTCATCCGGTCATCCTGTTGTTGCTCGGGTCATCATCGAACAGTGCTTGGCGCAGTAAAATCTTTGAATGACACTTTCCAATCGGCCATTCGTTGCAAACGGTAGATTAGAAAATTGACTGGCTCAAACGAAACTATCTAAATCGGCTTCGATACTGTCCAAAATGCCTGGAGTTGCATTGAAACCCTGGTAAGAAAAGTAAAAGGGCCTGGAAATTGATTAGAAAAACCCTGATACTCTATTGATAACCAGAGGACAGAAACGAACTCTCAAACTGTACCATGTCTGCGGTTCAATGTCACGAGAGTACTGGAACGCTAGAAACATCTTGGTTTGACCGGTTTCAGAGGCAAGGTTTAGCGGTGAAGGCTCTTTGCCTCTCTAAGTACTTTTTCATCCCAGCATTTCGGATCCTCAGTCCGGAGGGAATTCACCAGGGAATTAACATAAATTCTGTAACTTTATAATCTCCGCGAAGCTCACGTGGCTCGCGCCGAGATATTATCGGTCCAGACATGCCAAGACTGAGTAAACCATGTGGCAGAGACACAGAGAGAGAGAGGGAAACTGGAAAGGTAGAGAAGTGTCTTTCTCCTGGCTTACACGTATGAGAGGCAAACGAGCAAAGCGTGCGCTTCTCGACAGGTGTTGGTATGCGAAATTATCACGTTAAGAGGCCCGAGAATGTTGGCATTTTTCATCCTTTTGGTACCCCAGTCCCAAAACACTACATAGTCCCAGAACTGAGCTGTTCCGTCGTATGGTATCAATCCGAGTCGAACTCGTTCATCATTCCTTCATTCATTTTCCACTCGAACACTTCATCGATGGACATCACATAGGCATCGATGGTTTGAGGAGTTTCATTTATAGTTCTAGACCTCTTTGTCATTGAAGAAACTGACCTAGAATCATTGAGGATAATCTATCCGGATGTCCTTTCGAACTCTCAGAGACATCTTCGCCTCGAGAGTTCTTTTGATACTCGAATTCCTTGAGGATTTATTTTATTACGACCTCTTGAAGTTATCGTCTTTCTTGAGGATTTTTTTTAAATATTTCGACGCAGAACCTTTGAAAATCTTCTAAACCGATGTTCTTCTCAACATCCTGAAACTCGTCTTTAGTTTCTTGAAGACATATCATCAGGATTACTTCAGATATTCTTGGGGTCCTTGAACATGGCTCTTCTTTCGAGGTTCCCTAGGTTCCTGATTATGTCTTCCAGGATATCCTGTCCCAGAGCCTCCGGAACTCTTCTTCGCGGATGTTCCATCGCCTTTCATGAATTTTCTGAAGACCTCTTCGACGATATTAAGAATCTTCAAGACTGTTCTGACCCAGAAAAAAGGTTGAATCGTGGCCTGTCCCTTCTTCGACACATTAACGAATCTTCAAGATTTTCCATTTTGTTTCCTTCAGCCAGGAATGTCCTGAATGAAAGAGCGAAAGGTACAAAAAGGAAAGGTATACAAAAAATATAGGATACACAGATTTCTGAGAGGAGAATGAAAAATCTTCTCATGGACTCGAACAGGTAGGTATCCTGTTTCCATTGAGACGAGGACTACACAAATGCGTTTACGACAGGTAGAGCGAAAATTTTCTCGTTCAGTTTGCGTCGCGTCAGTGGCGAGTTCTTGGATAAAAGAACAAAAAAAAAAAGGAGGGGTTCAATCGTCCACGTATATACGCGGGGTATAATAGAATACAGCGGGGTACAGGTATCCCATTATGAAGTGGAGGAACAGTGAGAGAGGTGAGAAGACCACGAGAGGAAGGATACACCAGGGCAGGCACGAAAATAGATTAATGTATGCAAAAATCTTTCGTTGGGGAAGAGAAAGCGAGAGAGAGGTACAGAGTGAGACAACCTAAGGGAGACCTCGAAGGGATACTTTTTCCCACCGGAACAAGTGAGCCTGGGCGAGAGGTAGCGAAGATGGGGGCATCACCAACGGTGAAACGCTGAAGGGGCCAAAAAAAAAAAAAAGGTAAATCTGTGAGATGAGCGGCTATAAGGTTCTCGTGTTTCACCTGTGCCCGAGAATCTCTCGCGCATCGTTTATGTGTACCACATATTTATATACATGTATATATATAAATATGTAGTTACCATATCCATCTTTTCCCTTTTCATACTACGCTCGCGCCGACCGTATCCTGCCCCTCCTGGAACGTTTCGTAGCCATGTGTATGGGTGAACATCCTGGGACCTCAAGGGATGAGGGATCCTTTCCCACAGGAGCAAGGAAGGACCAAACGTCCGTCTAGGATCCTCCGAGGGGGTTGATTTTTTCTTGCTGTTTGTTTTGTTCTCTTACGATTTCCTGTTTCGCCCTCCTCCTCCCCCCACGGCTCCGTATTATCGAATCGATCTCTCGCTGAGGATCTGCATCATGACGAACTTTCATCGAAGCTCTGTTCTTCGGTAAGTGGGAAGACGGATGGGAAAAGGTCTGGCTCAATATTTACGGAGGGAAGTTTTAATTAGTATCGATGACGGGGAAGTCCGAGCCAGGTGATGGGAGGTCTTTGAGGGATGATCTTACGAATATGAGTGGATTTATGATTGTAGATCAATTTGTAATCACCGGAAATCGCTCGTTAATATTAGATCGTAGAAAAATCAAAATTCACTAATAAAAAATGGAAAATCAAATGGTATTTTAGAATTAATAAAAATGTGGATTAATTTGTAATAAATAAAAATGTAAATCGAAATCTTGATGCATTTATTAAACAAATAAAAATGGAGAACTGTTTTGTGATAAATAAAAATGTAGATATATTTTGATATATCTATTTTGCATAAACATTCGATCGGGTGATAATGGTCGCGTTGGTTTATCGACACACTCGTATCCCGCGAGAGGATAATTGCGTACGTGTGTGTGCGTGTTGACTGTGTGCCGCGGAGGCTGAAAACCCGTGACTATTATATGCGCGGCTCATCGTTCTTCCCCCCCTCTTGAAACGGAGACTCGAGTGCGCGAGCGCGATAGATCTCGTTTGCTCCACGGAGAATCGCTTTCTCGTAACCTCGTGAGAACTTTGCGGAGGTGCGCGAGCATGTACACCGATATCGGCGGCACCGTGTGCCGCAGCTCGCGCATACGCTCCTTTCCTACCCTGCTGCACTTTCCCCCCTTCTTCGCGACCCTTTTCCGTTCGCACTCAAAGTATCACCAGTTGGCTATTTCGAAACCGCAAAAATTCTTGATTATTTGAGGAATTTTAGTTATTGATGGAATAATAATAAAGTGAATTATTTAAAAAATTTTCTACGAAATTACATTTTTTTTCATATATTAAATTCTTTTCAATTTTTTATTAAAATAATTATTTTAATTATTTTTAATGACTGTTTTAATGATCTTTTAATTAAAATAATTAGGTATTTAAACTAAAATATTTTCAATTTTTTATTAACATAATTTAAACTCATAAATCCACGGTTTCCACATTTTGCAACTCGAAGAAACGAAAATAAAACGAAATTTTCTTTAGCGTTTCCTTATCATGAGCGAAATTTATTATTGATAATATTTGTAGAAAAAAGTTTATTCGGTACGAATAAGTGAAATGATTGAAAAATTACTAGGACATTTTTGTGTATGTACATTAATAAAATAGGGTACGATTCTACATTAGAAAATACTGATAATCGAAGCAGTTATAAACAATGTCGTGAAAAAGCTTTGAATATTGAGGTTCAAGGTTTTTCTTGATTTTGTCCATCTGGCTTCTTAGAAACAAAGAAAAACGACTTTCTAATCATTTTTATCAAAATATCGATTTACACACGAGTGTCACTTTAATCGGGCGATCGGATTTTGCTATCGAGACCTCGTAAAATTGACATTTTTCTCGATGCTCAAAGATACGTGTGTACGCGAATTCTTACAACGTCTCCCACGTGTTCCTCAAATGGAGATCTCGAATCTGAGTTATCGATTAAATTGTATCGATTCATACGATCCGTAGTTATTCGAATGTGGGATACGGCTGTGTTACCAAGTTGACACGCTCGTCCCAATTCGATCGAAAGATCGCGCGATATTTCCGACGATTCACCTTTCCAGTCATCCACAGTACGAAGATCGAACTATTTTCTTTCTCAATCAGCCAAATTTTCATCGATCATTCTTTCCAGCTGGAAGCTTGCAATTTCAGCACTTCCAGTAAACGACTTTCCAAAAACTCATTCCTGGTACAAATCAATAAACAAATTATTTCGTGGAAGGCCGGATATAAAAAAATTCGTTATTAATTTTTGATTCGATATGACGTAAAAATCTGGCTCAATAAATAATCATAATAACTCATAACAAATAAAAATCCAATTGGATTTATAATAAATAAAAACCAACTTCAAATTCATTTACGATAATTGAAAATCTAGGATAATTATTAAGAATCATTTTTGAAAATATTGACAATCCAAAATCTGTAAAGTAAATGTAACGTGGCGATTTATTTGTAGCAAATTTGTGAAGGATAATCAACGAAATCCGCAAAGAGAGATGTGGTAATTGCGAAAAGATTGGTGGAGGATCGTATTTTTATTGAAATTTAAAAAAAATACACACAGGAGCACACAATTGCGCGAAAGAAAGAAATTCATCGGGAAATCGATTTGCAGTCGGTCGTCACTAAGGCCACGACAAAGAGTCGTGCATTGTAAACGTACATTTTCATTGGCCCGAACGTCTTATCTTAACGACCGATTGCAAAAATATTGCAGCGAGCAAATGCAAGTATCGATTGAACCGATCGCGATTTAGCCATCGGCGGAACATCGCATATGGAGAATTTTGTGAAGGTACGTTGTAAAAATGATCTTCCTACAGGGTGCTTCACTAGAAACTTCATTCATTTTATTCGAACCCTGAAAATTTCTAAAACTCCTATGAGTCTTCCTGTACTCACTATTAAATAAAATAGAATAAAATAAAACATAAATTACAATTATATTAAATAAAATTAAATTCATTGGAGCACTGAATTAAACAAAATTAAATTCAATGTAACATTTAATTGAAAATCAAAGAATATCAATTCCTTCATATTTTATCAACTATTTTAGAGAAAAAAAAAAACAATTTTTGTAACAGAGAAGTTCTCTTTTCATAAACAAAATTGTATATTTTTTTAGTTGATTTAATAGATTATATAAAATAAAAACTTAAGAAAATACGCTTATTCAGACGATTCAGATAATTATTATAATTAGATTTTTCAGATATATTAGATAAATTAGATTAGAAATACTAATTTATTTGAATTAGTAAGAAATAGATTAAATAAAATGAAACAAACTTGAATAAATATAATTGAAAAATTTATTTACATTTATTTTAAAAAATATTGTTTTTTTATGATGTATTTATTTATCATTAAATAATTATTTCACTGAATTAAGATATGTTTTTCAGTCCATGAACAACATTGCTTAGTACGACTTCGGAATGAAAGCCAGGCCACTTGCAACGCCTCGTTTTCAAGTGTCCAATTTCTAATGACTCACCCTGTATGCATCCATATATCATTAATTCTTCGGCGTCTAATCTGAATCTATATCTTTTTCGCTCTTTCGTAGAGGTCTTGCATATTCGTATGGCACCTTTTCCCCTCGACGGAGCTCTCCCGTTTGTCGAGTGATTAGCCAGTCACCCAAGATCGTTCAAGATCCATATACCTGTATAAGTGCACGATATATCCTCCTATCGCTGTCTTCGCCGCAGTTTCTCACGTGGGAAAGTGGAAAAGATCTCGATATGCAGTCTCCGATATACATACGAGAATTTATATATATTCGAGGATGCTGCAGGCAACAGGACGCAGAACAATTTTTAATTGTTTCTTCAACACTCCCATTAAAACATTGGGCAAAGTATCTTTTAAGAGATTTTTCTGTGACGAATAAAACTGAGTGCTGTAAATAATTGAACGATCGGAGAGCAACGAAATCATTTTGAGTTTACGAGGATTAAGTTTTTCGAAAAATAAGTTAGGTATTGCATTCCAATTTCTATTTTTCTTCTATGAAATTTTTCGTCTCTCGTAACACAGCATCAGATAATTTGATTAACGAAATGTTACGTTGAGAGAATTTATCTGAGAATTCAGATAATTCAGCCAATTAATTTCCAAAAAAAACGTTTTTTTTTTCGCGAGTTATTTTTGGTTTTTTAACACAGACACAGTTCTTCAGGAAATTTGCTGCAATTCGATAATCGGTTTGAAATTGAAATATTATGGTGAAAGAGGTTCGATCGAAACAAAAAATGTAAAATATTCTTAAACAATTATCATTGAAAAAATGTTATTCCTATAAAAATGAATTCCTGTGGAGAACTGCAATTCAGTTTTTTTACTCGAACTAAAAAAAGTTGTATATAATAGATCGATTATTTTTAATACTTCGGTTCCATTAATTATCATAATATTGTAACATAAGAATTATAATATTATTTTGTAGTGATATAATATTATTATACTATATAATGATAATAATAATCTTGTATTATATAAATATTACAATACAGTAATTATATTTGTCTTCTAAACTCAAATCATTTAAATCATTTGTCAGAACGTTCTCAAACAAACCCAAACAAACGCACACAAAACGTTATTGAAAATCTTTCAACACTTGTACATTTCAGAAAACGTTTTTCACGATTGGCATCGTTTCCCCTACGAAAAAAACAATACGTTTTCAAAGATCCACCCAATTGCTTTGCGTAAAAATTTATTCAATTCTAACGCAGTAATAAAATCGATTGGATATTTCCCAAGAGAAAAAAAGGATTTCAAGTTACAGAGAAGTGCGGTAGGTTGTTCGTTATGACCTGGAGGACAGAGGACAGGTGCTCCGGAGGGCGAAGTATTTATGTGTATAAAATCCCATGAGACCCCATGGGAGCTGCTTCCTTGGGGTTCGTCCAGGCTGCGAACCCTCCGGAGTGGATGCTCAGGAGGGAGGGAGAAAGGGTGGGGGGGGGGGGCTGAGAAAATCGAGATGGACCACCTTGCGGTCACTCTCGATGCCATGGGAAATACACAACCCCTCCAGACTGCACTTCTCATTGTCGAATTTCCGTTGCACGTAAATAGGACCAAGAACATATATATCTATATATTTTTTTTTCTTTTCTATGAAGTTGGAAATTTTAGTGCGAAATTCACGAAAGAAGAGTCCACCCTGCTTCGACGGTTCCTTCCGTTCGACATGACACAAGAAACGAACGAGTGAGATTTTTTCGTGGATTTCACAGAGCGGAGGGAAAAATTCCTCGCCCCTCTAACCGCCTCATGGAAATGGACGACGAATGATTTTCCCACACGCAAATAATACACTCGTTCCTCGAAGAGGCAAGTGAAAAGCGTGAAATTCTTGACAACTCGACTCGAAGGAAAATATGTCAATTGTACGACAAAATCCTGTTAGGGATCGTACTGACAATTTCATTTTAATTATTGGACAATTAAGTGTTTTCTGATTTTATTAATTACGATTTTATTTCAGAATTTTATGTTATTTATTGGTTATATATACATATATAAACTTAGATGATAAAATAATTTAAATAATTGAATGTTCATTGAATAAAGGACTTTTTTTTGGCAAAAACTACTTTTTGCCCTCTGATTTGTTTACGTCATGTGCAATTAGTACTCCTTGCAGAATAAAACATTTCTTCACTGGAAAAAAAACAACGAAAAATAGAAAGGTGCGGTCACCTTTAGCCAAAAAAAAACACGATTGTTTTCACGACAAGAATTTTTATTTTCTTGTCGAGGCAAAAGAATAGAGCAGTCTGGGCAAGCTCAGGATATAATGACGTAATGCATATAATTTAGTGCAAAAAAAAATTAAATGAAAAATTAACTCGTCAGGGTCGATTTGACTAATTGAAAATTAAATTTCGTTATTTGCCATGCTCAAGTATCGTGCACTTACAAAATGTATTTTTCTATGGAGATGCATAAATAAATATACATGTATATACCGGACGGAAAATCGAAGGCACGAAGGTAATCTTCTCGTCGTTCACCTGATCCTCGTATCTTGTTCGACGAGCCGAGAAAGAAAGAGAAGACGAGACGAGACCCGGCCCAGCGCGGTCTTAATATAATAATATACGCTCGGCGTATTATGGCAGGACGTGATTATACGGCGGGCAAAAACGTAACAAGGCAATGCACCGTGATTTTCTTTTCGATCGAAGCTAGGGGGGAGTTTCCCCCCATCCTAGAGTACATTTCACCCTTCGACACTGCCCGGGCACACTTTATTCCTACTTGACTAGGCGCGAGATTGACTATCGGAATTTCGTGATTTTTCAAAACGACATAACCCTAAGAAAAATTAGTTTCTATTTGCAATCTACATTTGAATTTATATTTATTTACATATATTGTCACTGGAATATTTTTCTGAAATACTTTTATTTATAATTATTAGAAAATGACTGTGTGATTTTTTAGATTACAAAAAATAAATGCTAATAATAAACTTTAAATTTTTATAAATCTTATTATTGTCAAAAACATTCAATACCAATGAACATCTAAAAATAATTCATACGAATCTGCATATGAATAATTATTTCTACGATTCATTTATATTTAAATTAATTTATAAAATGAATTTATATTTGACATTAACATGGATTCAAATATTTATATTTGATATACAATTTATTGTAACACATGAAATATGGATGCTAAAGTTAATACCGAGTAAAACGAGAATTTTATTAAATCCAAAATATAATTTTCCTTGAATATTGAATAAATATTTAATAAACCGAGATTCGAACATGATTTTCTCCACTTCCAAACGCAAATTTATTTCTATCCCGTTTGAAATCCACTCCCATCGCGAATACTCAATAATATTCCCAATTTGTCCGAAGCTCGGGTATTTTGGTTTCATTTTTATTTGAGCACTGATTCGAATCGACAATTCCATTTTTTCTCTGCTCAAGATATATCCATACGCCACAAAACGATTTTCCGTGGGGTTGATAATCGTAGAAAAATATCTCGGTAAACGTTCCTTCGTTACATTGCTTTATCGATCTCAAATATTGGTCTTATCGAACGATCCGAGCTTATATAATAATACCTTCGTATACGTCCATGTATATGTATATATATATATATATATATATATATATATATATATATATATATAAATATATATAAATGTATGTATGCACATATATGAACCACCATGAGCATAAAATGATAATGTATATTACGTAATTGTCTTCATCTCTGCTTTGGATTTGGATAACATCGAATTGGCTTATAGTTTATCTCGTGCTTCGACTACGTGGTTGACGACGTGATCGAAGGAAGTCGCTTTCGCACGACCGCAGTCGGTGAACTCCATATAAAATATACGCTCGCAAATATATGTTTATACGTATCGATATGTATATACACATATATATGTTATATGTACTCGAATCAGGCCTGACTATCGTCGTTTCTGCTTATGGTTAGTGCATAACACACATACATACCTTTATTTATTTATACATATGTGGCAGAAAATGTCTATAAAGCCCAGCCACCTGCGAGTCTATTGCAATCCCATACAAAATATATTCACATATATATGGGTCTTTTGATGTCGAATAAGCCTTTAAACAAATTTCCACAAGTAATCCTGTCTCAAAAGAAGATCAACGAATAATTTTCGATTTTTTTGGGAGCACGTCGCATCCACCAAAAATATTTTAATCATTGAGAAAAATATTTCGAAATGTATTCTTCCATTATTAACTTTCTTTCATAATGTAATAGGCGAAAGCACACGAGGAACATTTCTTTTATCGATTTTTCAAGCGTTTTCAAATCGATACCGGAGTTAGTCCATTTTTCAATTGTTTCGTGCTTTTTTTCACACATAACCAATATTCTAAGATTTATAAGAGTAAAAAAATTGAAAACCCGAACCAAGAGACATTTATTTTTGGGATTCAGGGATTTTGTAAAATGTAGATTGACATTTGTCTAATATATGATTATTTACATAGTTAAGTTTTTTCAGTATAGTATACATTTATAATACAAGGTAATATTTATTGATATTTCGTCAATATTATCATACCATTATTCATATATAGTAGAATAGAATTTATATATAAACAACGGTATCATAATATTAACAAAATATCACCAGTAATGGATAGGATATAGATTAGAATTTTAGATGTAAGAAGCTAGGCGTAAGCTAGTGTATAAGATGTAAAAAAGTGTATAAGATTTGTAAAAAACTTTATAATAAGTTATGCAAATAAAACTCTATTATTATTATATTAACAAAATATCAATAAAAATTTCATGTAAACAATTTTAATAAAGAATTTTATATATAAATAATATATAAGAAGTATCTATAATATAAATACTATATAATTATATTATATAATATAAATATATTTATATTTACATTATTATATAATTATTTATATTTATATTATATAATATAATTATATAGTATTTATATTATAGATACTTCTTATATATTATTTATATATAAAAATCTTTATTTAAATTGTTTACATTAAATTTTGCTAATATTTCAATAATTGGCTGCTCGAAAAATTCGATTGTAGTATAAACAAGAAGCGAATACACGTGGAACGTCCTATATATGTTCACAACATACAGAGTAAATAATACTTACGCGAGCACGAAGAATAAATATGGCGGATAATAATATAAGTGCACGTTACGGTGGAACGACGAAAGGTGAAATCGAGCCGGGAAGGGGAGAAAAAGGATCAAAGACGCGAAGCTCATTCTCATCCGGAAGGGAAAACGGGGGGGGGGGGGGTGAGAGGGGGAAAACCGACGAAGGGACTGGTGGAGGAAAGCTAGCTGGGAAATAAAGAACGAAGAAAAAATGAGGCGAAAGAAGCTGCCCCGATCAGCCACCATTTTACCCATCGCCTCCCTCTTTGTAGTCCCGCGATCTCTTCTCATGTAAATCCAACCTGCAGTCACTTCCCACGGAAGCGGAAAAACCTTCCCTCGTCCATTTTTTTTCTCGCTGTCTCCCTCTCTGTCTCGATTGGGGGGAGGATGCCCATATGACCAGTGGTAGTTTCCCATTCAACATTTCTCATCCCCAATAACATACCTGATATTTACTGTCACAATGGCCCGATTGGAAATGATCAATACTTTTATGTACTTTGGGCTGCAAAAAACAAATCGATTTTCAACATTTTTTTCCAACTGGGGTATTGGGTTGACGACGTCGAAATTTTCTATACAGTTGATGGGATGTCTTACCAATATTTGGTTATTTTTTCATGAAACAATATTAATAAACAATAAAATTATTAGTGTTTAAACAAAGCACCGAGTTTGCTGTAGCATTGAATTTGTTGTAAATCAGAGTTAAGATTTAACTTTATAAAACGATCGTATAAATCGTGTTTAGCGAATTACGAAGTATTTTTCATTTCGAATAATTCTCAAAAATAAAGTGAGAGTAATCGTCATTGTATTGGCAAAAGATCTAAACGACAAATCATAATGTAATTTTTAAAAAAATCGAAATTTTGTACACAGATGATACGATGTCTTACCAATATTGGGTTATTTTTTTAATAAACAATATTAATAAACAATAAAATTATGACTGTTTAAACAAAGCACCGTTAAATTTGTTGCAAATCAAAGTTAAGATTTCCCTCTATAAAACGATCCCAAACAAATCGTATTTAGCGAATTTCGAAAAAAATTTCATTTCGAATAATTCTCAGAAATAAAATAAGAGTAATCGTGATCGTATTGGTAAAAAATCTAACCGACGATTCATAATATAATAAATAAAAAGAAAAAGAAAAATGTTCGTCGCAGCCTCCAGTAGCAAAAGCCGAAAAAAACGGCAACTTCCATAAAAGATCTCGCGAGAACCGTTTAAATATTGCGTTCCCTTGTGTGACTTTCGAGAGGCGCACCCCTGCGAATTCTTATCCAGGTATGGAGACGACCAATCGCAAAAGCCGGAGTGGACAAGGGGAGATCGAATTCTCACAATAATTTCCGAAAGAAGTAAGAAGCGTGCATAAACAAAGCGAGTAGAAATAGCAGTGTCGTTGGCTCGGAGTCATCGAAACGAGGATCTAACGCACTATCAATGGACGTATTGGAGAAGTGTTCGTAGACGTGTGTGTGTGTGATGGCGCGCGAGCGCGACGATCGTCACGTCCGCAGCCACCTAATAAAATGCGAATACGCAGACTGCCAGCAAACACCAGAAAGGACCGTCATGAATTTATCTCGAGTCTACGTTTCGACGCTGTGCAGTGGCTGATGGCGTATGTATATATTTGTATGACAATATATAACCCAACGCCAAGACAATCGACGATGATTGCCGTTAACCGGCTGCACCTCCGCCCACGCACATCGCCGATACTGAGTTGGATTGCACTCCGTTCCTCTTTCTCTCTCTCTATCTCCTTCTCACTATTTTTCTTTCTATTTCGATCCTCAATCACTTCAATGTCTGAGTTGCGATACACCTCTCTATGTTTGCGCGAATATCTCCCTCACTTTTGTTTCCCTTCGACCATTCTCTCCCTGAGACGGGACCATTTTTCCCTCTGCCGGGACCATTTTTACCTCTGCCTCAAGCGAGACCATTTTTTTCGTTTTTCGTTCCTTTCGTTTTCATAGCATACAAACGAAAGTAGAAAGTAACGTGGGTACCCAAAAATGGCGAGAATGGTACCCGAAGCAACCAGGAGGTACCTGGTTAAGCCTACCTCTTCAATCACAGTTACTCAAGCAACGGATTATTTTTTGAATTTTTACGCAAAATCGTGTTGCTCTCACTCTGAGATGGGACCATTTTTGTTGCCTCTTCAGGCAGGACCATTTTTTAGAGAAAGCTACGAAAGTACCAAAAGTTCCAATGACGGATTCTCCAAAAATGGTCATTTCCTCGGTACCGTTTGGATTCAGCTGTCACAGGCAGCAACTCGTTGCTCAGCACGCAGTTCTCGGTCGACGATGCGGATGCACATTTTCTTGGCAGCATGTTCGAGCAGGAGGATTCGAGAGGAGGATACGAAGATTATCGAAAAGATGATTAATAGCTTGATCCCTCGCATGTTACAAGTTCGTCGACCGTATGTGACCAGGGGTACGCGTATCTCTCGAGAGTCAGAGGGACCACTGGATGTGAGGTAGAAACAGAGAGAGAGAGAGAGAAAGACACCGAGCACTTTTTTTACCACCCTCCGTTGACTTCCGGTCCCCGTGAGGTAAAAGAAGACCGAGAGAAAAAAATGTATATAGCCGGAACACACGGCGCACCGGAAGCGTTTAGGCTACGTCACGCTTGTTTTAATTGCCTCCACGGGTGTATACAGAGGAAGAAAGAGAAATAAAGAATCCTCCCAATGATCCAAAAAAAAAAGGTACACATATGCGCGCGCACGTATGAACATTTATCCACACGAATGTAAATGTAAAAACGATGTAAGGTACCTAACTCGTGTAAGGCCTACCTAACTTGTTTTTAAGTACAAAAAAACTATGAATGTGTAAATAAAACAAAAATGTTTATTTAATCATTTATTCTATAATTGATTCTATTAATAATAATGCTGGTTCAGAAAACAATGTTCACTATTAACTGGAAGATTTTTTGAAAAAAGCGTCTTCTGGGCCTTATCCAGACCACTGTTTCTTAATCAGGCCATACCCGTTGTAACTTCGTCAAAAAAAAATACAAAAAATATATAATCTTGAATTTTAAAGTTAAATTTTTAAAACAACATGTATTGTGCTGGTAAACCTCTACATATAATTAGGATAATATTAACTAAGTAATATTGAAAACATTTTGTGTTGTCGAAAGTTTTGGTACGTCGAAATTGAATGAACGCCTACGTGCGATCAAACGCGCTGCCTTCTGTCGACTGCAAATTTGTTTGGGTTCGCCACAGCGCGACGGTTGCTACAGCAATTGCGGTCATTTAAAGTTAGACACTCGATTATGAGAGCTCAATCAGGGACCTTCATGTAAAAACGATGTCAACCGTATAGATATTTTTTTTATCAAAAAATATATAATATTAGTTAATCAGTTAGAATAGATAGATTCATTAGTTAGAATCAGAGCATTTGTTGATTTCGTATTTTAATCGTCGAATCAAAATTGCCCAACATTTTTTTTTTGTTTTTCAATGAAAATGTACCTCTTTGTTTTTTTACCTGATACGGGACTATTTTTTTCCAAAAAAGCAGAAGGAACCACATACGTTGAATCTTTCTCTTCAATTGCAATTTATTACAAACTTATAAAAAACGTTTCGTACAGCCGGATAATTAATTTACTTTTTTTGTAAACTTGCACACGTGGCTGCAGAGACGAATTCGAAATTTGGCTGAAAAAATGTAAGTTGAGTAATACGCGAGCTGAGTGGCTCTGCAAGCTCGCGAGTGAATTAATTTTTCGGATTAGGATCGTCTCGTCTGTGTGGCGACCTGTGCATGTCATCCTAGCATCCTTTTCTACACCAGCCGATAGTCCATAGTGCACGCGGTCTCGAGAAGAGATCGAGGCTAAGCTCGGCAAAAAAAAAGACGGGAAAAAAAATGAAATTACCCTACCGCGCGGTGGTGTAAGAAGATTTGGCTTAATGAGTTCCGGGACACGATATAGGCACTGTGACGATGATGACCGACATGAGGGGACGGCATAATAAAGAACACGCATGCTGGCGTGGTGAGGTCGATATATATTCGTACGGGGAAGGGCTACTTTCGGCTCGGTCCTCGAAGTCACATGTCTTCGAAATCAACTTCGATCTTTCATATACAGGGTGACACTTGTGCTCATATTTTTTTAAAGCTCCAACATAGAAACGTCATTATTGTGATAGAAAAATGAGAGATAAAAATAAGAATAAACCTAAAACAAAAATTTTTCAACGTCTGAAAAAAAACAGAAATTTCATTAAATCAAAATGACAAAAAAGAAATCCGTTAAATCCAAATAAAAATCGAAAAATATCGAGAGTCTAATAAATCTGAACCATAATCTAGAAAAAAAAATCAAAATTTATAACTCCAATAGATCGAAGACTATTAAATTCCCTATACGAAGCGCTAGTAGAAAATCTTTTTTCACCTAGCATTGAAAGATCATCTTTGATGATTTCTTACTCGACGGAACAGACTAAAAAATGCCCAGAGTGCTTCGCATTCGGAACGAGATTATCTTTATTCCGGAAAGAAAATCGAATTTTTATTATTTTCCAGTGTGGTCAATTGATTTTTTCTAGCGAGCACTTCTCGTCCCGAAAATCCTTGAATTTTCTCGAGAACTGGAAACGTCATTGAAAATCTTAGTTTGGAATGATATTATGCCAGATGTACGAATAACCGTGTGGCCTTAAAAAAAGACACGTCAGCTTATAATTTTCACCCGGTATATAGATAGATGTATATATATATAGATAGAGACGTCGAGATAGGAAAAACGAATTAACAGGTAGCGTCGTGGATTATTATAATGAGATTGTGTACCTACGTGTCTCGAAAAAAAGAAAAAAAAATAAAAAGAAAACTCAGAGCACGTACACACTCGTACGTATAGTGATACGGTTAGAGTTGTTTCGGAGAGGCGAGAATGGCGAACACCTGATAACACCTGGCGCGGGCACACCCACTAGAAAGCTATATCTTAAACATACAAGGTATACGCGATTCTCGTAGCCGGTACATAACTGGTTCGTTTATTTGGTTGTAACTCTTTCGTCGCGGATACTTGGCTTTTTTTATTCCCGATTCTTCGCCTCTTTTTCTTTCTCGTTCGTCTTCCACTCTCACCATTTTTCTTTCTTTTTTCGCTCCGTTTTTTTTTATGGCCGCGAGAATTGTTCTGGTTCGGCTTTTGATTCACCTCGCCGTAAAGTTGATAAAGTTTATCGTTGTTTATAGTTGACGAGTCGATGTTTCGGATTTGGGGACGGAGAGTCGATGTTTTGGAATTTTTGGTAAAATCAACAGTAGAAATAATTCAAAAGCCAGAACAAACAATGTCGCGGAGAGAAACAAAAAGTTTGATGCTTAAATTTGAATTTACATGCCAATATTAAAATTCGAATTAATATTGAAGGCAAATGAATTAAACACTGTTAAATATATGGATTTTCGGTGAGAAGGTGTATAGTATGAAAATGTTGAAAATAATAGTGGGATTTTTATTGAAAGTTATAACAATTTCCTTGTAATGGCTCTTCTCGAATTAGTCAAAAACGAAAAAAGAAATTTCTAAACCCACGAAAAAAGAACGAAATTGCTTATGGCTAAAACGGATGTTTTTTTTACGTCATCATGGTGGAAATTTGTACAAAAATGCTCAAGCGTAAATTTGTCACTCAACCCGAAAGCACTTTTCGACAGTTCAAAAAGATTGCAAAAACGGATCGAACTTAGTCTTAGAACTGAGAACTTGTAACTTAGTCTTTGATCTTTGAACTTATAACTCAGTCTTTGAACTTAGACCTTAGTCTTAGAACTTAGAACTTAGAACTTTGAACTTAGTCTTAGAACTTAGAACTTAGTATTAGAACTCATACATTAGTCTTAGAACTTAGAACTTAGTCTTAGAAGGTAGAACTTAGTCTTAGAATTTGAACTTGGTCTTAGAACTTAGAACTTTGAACTTAGTCTTAAAACTTTGAACTTTGAACTTAGTCTTAGAACTTAGAACGTTAAACTTAGTCTTAGAACTTAGAACTTCGTATTAGAACTTAGAACTTAGTATTAGAACTCATACATTATTCTTAGAACTGAGAATTTAGTCTTAGAAGGTAGAACTTAGTCTCAGCATTTGAACTTTGTCCTAGAACTTAGAACTTAGTATTAGAACTCATACATCAGTCTTAGAACTCAGAATTTAGTCTTAGAAGGTAGAACTTAGTCTTAGCATTTGAACTTAGTCTCAGAACTTAGAACTTTGAACTTAGTCTTAGAACTTAGAACTTAGTCTTCGAACTTAGTATTAGAACTCATGCCTTAGTCTAAGAACTTAGAACTTAGTCTTAGAACGTAGAACTTAGTCTTAGAATTTGAACTTAGTCTCAGAACTTAGAACTTTGAACTTAGTCTTAGAATTTGAAATTAGTCTTAGAACTTAGAACTTAGTCTCAGAACTCAGAATTTTTCCAAAAGATAGGACATCTTTTTCGAAAACATCTAGTCCTCTCACGGATCGGAATTTCCTCCGAAAGATTAAGGTTCTCTTCGAGAACGTTCGAAAGCTACGAGACAATTGAAATTCTTTTCGGAGATTCGTCCTATCGTCAACTCCCAACCGAAATTGCGTAAAGCATTAAAGGATTGTCCGGGACAATTTTTCTTCGTATCGCGGCGATAGGTCGAAAATCTTTGAGAAGGAACGGGGCGACCGTTCCACCGCGCATCGTACGGATCCTTCGAAACAGGTTAATCTCCCGTGTATCGTTGGCAGCAAACACACACACACACACACACAGACACACGGGCACACAGGACTTGCGAGAGCACCCGCGCTCGCGATCTATAGAAAATCACGACGGAATACCGTCCAAGAGGAATATATCCGAGAGATGTCGAGACAAAAAAGAGAGAGAGAGAGAGAGAGAGAGAGAGAGAGAGAGAGAGAGAGAGAGAGAGAGAGAGAGAGAGAGAGAGAGAGAGAGAGAGAGAGAGAGAGAGTCGACACGAGAGAGCACATACATACACACATATACATATATATAGTATATGCACATGTATATAGGAACGTGAAGCCGAGTTCGCCCTGCTCTTATATCGAGAGATTTACCGGTAATGCGGCTCGTAACGTGCGGCGAACGGCTTCTCGCGAGTGCCTTGCTATACATAAACGACCGTTAATCCAGAAATACTATCTTCGCGAGGTGCTCGTTCCCCCCCACCCCGCACTCTCTCCTCTCTCTCTCTCTCTCTCTCTCCCTGCTTCTTTCTATTTCGCTTTTTACCCCCCTCTCTTACCTCGTTAACTCTCTTTGTCTCTCTCCATTTTTTTTCTTTCGTTACTTTTATTTTGTTTTACTTAATTTATATTTTTTAATTTTCGTTGAACATTTTCTGTATTATTATTGTTAGTGTTATGATTTGATTAGGGTAATTGTGCAGTTTGAGGACTTTTCCGAAAAACAATGAAAAATTTTTTTTCCTTTTGTTTGTTTGGGTTTGTTTGGGTTAAGTTAAGAGTTTCCGATTAAATTGACCCTTTAAGAGTTTAAATGAACAGAGAAATATTTTTAAATGTCGTATTTTCTTATATATTTACGGAAACTTTAAAACTCCATTACTTATGGTGTTAATGGAAAAATTCAGCCTCCCCCGACGAAATATCGATAGTGGCGACCAATGAAAGGAACTCATGACAACAAAAAAAAATTCGATCGTTTTTCGGAAAAGTCCTCAAACTGCATAATTACCATATTTAGTTTACCAGCTTTTTTTTTCTTCGCATTTTTATCTATTATTATCACTATATTGTTCTCTATTGTTTATTTCTATTATAATTGTATGATTTTTCTTTTCGTTTTTAAAACAATTGTTGCCCGATCGTATGACTAGGGTATAATAAACTTTTTCATCATCACTATCATCATCATCTCTCTCACTTTTGCTAGCTCTCATTTTATCTCTGCATTTTGACTAGTAACTCGAAAAAAAGCACGAAAATCATACACAAGAATTATCATAATTTCCAAACGTAATTAATTATTAATCAGGATTCCTGAAAAATTCATTTTCCGGGGCGCCAGGATTTTTTTTGTTTCACCCTTCCTCATAATTTTAATGAAAATATTCTTTAAAAATTTTATATTACAATCGTCTCATCCGTTTTTGCATAGATCGGGGAGAAAATTATTTATTGTTCGCGACGAGTCGTAACTCTATTATAATGAGCAACGAGCGAAACACAAAGTTCCACTTTGATAATTATTATCCGAAAAAGCCAAAATTCCAACCCCCAGCGAGTAAGAGAGAAATGAAAAAAGAAATTGCCAGCTCTCACACCTTCCTTACCGGATAGTATGTTTTTTTTTTTTTTTTTTTTTTGCTCCCTCGGTGTGCCGGTTTTTAAATCACCCTGAAGAATCCGCAGGAAGTTAATAAAAGCGATAATTAAAAGACTCCTTAAAAGATGGTCGTACACGAATTTTTATATCGGCTATTAAGAGGCGAATGAAATACCAACTGGAATGAAGAATAGCCTCGCTGGGGGTCCTCGTGACGAAACAAGAAACGCACAAAATGTGCGTTAAACGATCGTGTCGGAAGTTTTTAATCGTTCTTTCATTCCCTCAAGAGTATCCCACGTTTCTTCATCTTTCCTCGAAGATTCTTTGCTTTTTTTTTTATGTTTTTTTTTTCACTCGAACTCGACGCGCAGTCTCCGTCGAAAACGTTTGGGGCTGCGGTTCACCCAGATACTGACGTCTTTTATTCCAATCTTTTTTTTTTTTCCTTTCATTGAATCTTTTCACCGACGCGAGATTAAATCTTTCCGTAGAAAGGAACATTTTCCTAACCGCGAATGGAGCAAATCCGGGAGAACTCGGGCGAAAATTTCCCCCGTTTTTTTTGTACGTTAAAAATGTTTTTTTTTTTCGATTCGTATTCGGTGTTGAATTTTTTCGGGATTCGACGAACGTACAGGGTGGGTCGAGAGAAATTGGATATGCATATTGGGAGGTTGGATGAGTCGAAAGGGAAATTTTGAGCTCATTATTCGATGAAAAAAGAAAATTACTCGTTTTCTGGTTTGACAGTTTTACGGTAGGCCAAGGACGTTCCAAGGTCATGGTGGACCACTGGTACCGATTAACAAAAATAAGTGACATTCGGATGCTTAGAAAAAGAAAATGTTCGTCTAAGTGGGCACTACCTTGATTGGGGCTGTTATACAAAGGTAAAATTTGAGAGATCAAAAAACAAAAGTTTTCACGTCAAAAAGTGGAAACAACTTTGAAACCCATTCAAACGTTTACCCAAAAAAATAGAATAATAGTAAAAAACATTAAAAAACAAGGCGTGTCGATTAAAAAAAAGTGGACGCGATTTCAAAATTCGTTTGGGCTTCTGACAAAGTAGGGTACGAGGGTTAAAAAGAGAAAATTTCATTTGAAACAGTCGAGAGTTGCGAAATCCGTTCAGGTTTTTCAAAATGTGAAATTTTAAGGTTCAACGTGACATTTTTGTTTTTCTTGGAAACTTGTGTTCTGTTTAAACATTTGAATTGTTGAATTGTTTGAATTGAATTGAAAAATATTAAATATTGAATTGAATATCGAATTGCATTGTATATTGAATTAAATTTAACAATATTGAATATTTAATTGAACTGAACAATATTGAATATTGAATTGAATTGGATTCCTGAATATTTGAATTATTTGAAAAGAAAAGATAAAAACTGATGGAATCGAACTTATTCCACGAGTCCTCAAAATCCAGTTTTCCAAAACGGTTTCTCTACCGAAAACAAACGTTAATTCCGAATGTAATCTTCGGAGTGACTCACCCGGTATAAATATAAAGGTACACGGGCTTCCACGGATGATCATAATGGGAGCGAGGATTACGATGGCAAGGATGGACTTTTGGTTGCACTTGTATGCAGCGCAGAGTGGAGTCGCAAAGGAGGAGAGGAAAGTACACGCACGCCGTGGCTAGGGGCGGGGGGGGGGGGGAAAGGAAGAGAAAAATAAGGAGCAAGAAAGTATACCTCAGGGCTATCCGTTTCAAGCGCTCATTGTCTCCGTACTGACAAGGCGCAGGAGCTTCGAGCGGGGCGCTTTGAAGTTCTCCAATCCTCGGTATCCCGACATTGCTCGCGCTACCGTCTGGGGTTAAATTAAGCGAAAGATTTTGCCCTTCGTAACCCTCGCCGAGGCTAAAGAACACAGCGCCGAGGTCAGATCTTTATACTCGAGGGAAACCCCGCGGCGCGTTATCCAGACTTTAAGTTAAAGTTAAGGGGAGTGAGATCACCGTGGGACCGCTCGCACAGGGGACAGGGCAAACCCAACTTCCAAATTGGGAAAATGCCTCAGCAGTGAATAAGGAGGGAGCCACTGGTCGAGCCACCAGCTTTTACGTGCCTACCAACAACATGGGCACGCTTTTCAAATTTACAGTTAATCGTTCAAATAAATATTTTAAAAAACAAGCTTTCGTTTCCTGTATTAAAAACATAGAAAAAAAGCAAAAAATTATGTTTTTTTTTAACAAGTCATCAGTTTATAATTATAAATAAAACCTTTGTCCAAATTTTTTTAATGTTTAAAAGGCTAACCCAAACAAACCCAAGCTTTTATTCATAGCCATGCATACGAGACTTGGTAAAATAAATTATTTTTTATGTTTATTGGTTTTATTATAAAGTCTTTTATTGATGCTGATACGTGGAAAGTTAAATATGTATATATAGGTTTTTTATTTCAGAGCTCTAAGTAGCAGGAACCTAAAAAATCCGGACAAGTTCGAGTCGGACTCGCCCACCGAGAATTCCGTACAATCTTGTAGGTACATTCTATGAATAGTTCAGGAATCGAGTCTCGCAGTTTTTTTCGAGTTTTTCCCGAAATTCAGTTTTCAAAACCTACAATTACTTATAAGAAATACTGGTTATACTAACAGTTCATACCTAAATTAGTTTTAAAAAATAGACAAAAAGGTTTTTACATTGATTACGTACTTTGAATAAAGACTATGTTTTTTAAAGATTAGATTTTTAAACGTAAATTACGAACCACGAAATACTCATTCCGTTAACGAAATTCCTGAATTTCCTGAGACTTCAGTATTTTCGTAAACGGAAAAGAAAACGTATTATTACGAAACATCAATTTTGTCCAAAGTTGAATACTTTTGAACACGTTTTTATATTTCTGTATAAAACATATTCCCGACCAAATCGAGAAGCTTGAACAATTGATAATGAACATGGTCCGGAGTATTTCCGATCCACGTGTACGTCGAACGTGTGTGTGTTGTCTTTCTTCAATGCACGTGTGGGAAATGAAAGTGGATAAAACGTAGTTGGAACGAGTGTAAAAGGAAGGAGACCTGACCCCGTCTCGGGGTCTCCGTTTTAACATATGAAAAACCGTAAGAGACGAGCAAAACGAGAAGAGGAAGGCGACGAAGAAGAGGAGGAAGACGACGACGACGAGCAGGATGAATGGACACCGCGTGTGCTTTTGTCAGAATTACCACCTCTTCTTCATTCTCCTCGTATTCAGTTTTCATATCTTCGTTCATCTCGTATCTACCTCTTTCGTACCCGCAACACGCCCTTCAACGACAGGTTCACCAGGGCTCAAACCCGTGTGGGTGTACGTCGAGGGTCACGCCCGAGATCTCCTTCGACGTCCCCAACGGAATATATGAATCTCTTATTGAGTATCCTTGTATATCTCCTTCCTGTCCTGGCGAGACACTTTTCTCATCCGCAGCCTCCAGTTCCTACGTGTGCGTCGTTTTTTCCCCCCCAAACAATACGATGATTTCAATGGATCAGGGAGGGAAGGGGGGAGGGGGAGGGGGGAGGAGAAACGTAGTCGTTAAGAGGGAGTTTTTGATTCTCGTTTAATTCTGGCCATCTCGCGTTTCTCACGTGGACGAGGGCATGAATGAGGGCAAGAGGAATTCTCGTTCCTCTTTCATGATAGGTAGAAAAAAAAAATATGGTGAGGAGGATTTATCGTGGAGAAAAATGGTGATTTTGTGGGAGCTGGGTGAACTGATATCTTTGAAGAATCGTTTTTGAGTAGCCTATTGTGATTATACGAAAATGAGGATTCTTTAAACAAATTCAGTTTGAAGATACGAGTAGCATGATTGAAAAATCGTACGAAAGTTTATTAGTATATGCGATTAACAAAGTTGTGTCCAGAATGTAATAAAAACACATTAGTATCGTGTTTCCAGCAGGGGAAAAAATGTTTTATATTTTTTCCCTTTTTTTCGGGAATTATGACGCTATTTTTTTCATAAAGAAGGTTGATAAAAATGGTAAATATTGATCGAGATTTTATGATTTTTGAATAGAAATTGGGTTTTGATTTAATGTTAATCGTTAATAAATAATTCGTAAATAAATCTTTCATAAATAATCAGACCGCGAATTGGGCAACTTACGGCTGATTTCACGTCTCGTAATTGACTCGTAATTATTTTGCCAAAAATATCGACGCTCAAAACATTTTCCGTTTCTTTTGCGTTGGTTTTTTTTTCATGCTTCAATGTTCGTCCCTACCTTTCATCGTGGGCTCGGGGGGCACAACGACTTTCAACCCCTGATGCGGGTTCATTATTGCTCGTGCATGTGCACGTACTCACGAGTTTAGAAAAAGGAGAGATCGAGATTGACTCGAGGACCTTAAAAAAGCCGTTTGCTCTGCGAGTCCACGTTGGAAGATTTTTTTTTTCAAAATTTCTTCCCTCTTTTTTTTCTCTTTGCAATGCAAAGTGCACTCGGAAATACCGTTCAAAGTTGCTCCGAAACGATGCCGAATCAAGACGAGGGTTGGAATTACGGAAAAGGGCCTATGCAATACCGGGTGTCCAATTTCAATTTAAAAATGTTGTTAAAACTGATTTTACACATCTATATGAATATAAATAGCACTAAACCTATAATAGGCTGGCCTAACAAAAATTCTGATGCCTCCGTACAAACCAAATCTAATTTTGATTAATTTAGTTTTAAATAAGCAAAATCCAAATTCAGATAAACCCAAAAAAAGGATTGAATTCATTAAGAGGGGTTTCCTGCACACGCCAAGATGAATAACGTAAATGAAGTGAAATTTGAGAATTAATATCAGGACAACTATTGGTCTGATTTAATTCGATCTTTTTTATCCGGAAGTATAAATACTGAAAAATATGAACAAATTTAAGAATCATTGTACATTGACCGGAAGCGCCACAACAATGGGCCGACCAGAAGCGTATCCCTCACTGGCAGGATTTGCATCCTCCATAAAATAGCATGCTGTCGGTTGGTACGAAAAAAAGACGAGGAAGTTAATGCAGAAAACGTCGCGCATTATAGAATATTCTTTTTCACAACATGGTTGCCAATTTTGATTCACTTTATCAGCGAAAAACCATTTTTTACGATAAAAAACATTTTTTTAGATGTGCTGTTTCAAGGTTGTTCAAAATATATTTAAAGCCTTACTTCCAGCAGCGCTTAAAACGCGCTAAAAGAAAAAGTGTTTTCAGAAGAGATAGAAATAGAAATTGATAAAAATAATTTGTTTATTAGTGCTTAAATTTTACAGTAAAAAATGTATTTCATTTTTCTTTTCAAAAATTACAACATGACAAATCACATTTCCCGAAGCACTCTAAAAAGAAAGTTGATCCACGGTCTGCATAATTTCTCCTTCAAATATTAATGAATGTGCAAAACGTAAAAAAATTCTTGTAAAATAAGGTTGTAGTTATAGTCTGTCAAGCCGAATTTTTGAAATTCGAAAAATTTAGCAATTTACGTCAGTTAAAAAAAAGAGTGCATTTTGTGTCATAAATGTCACACTTTAATTATGTTCATACAAATGTTCTAACCACAATATAAAAAATCCGTCTCAACAGACTATACAGAAAACAATTTCGAATATTTAAAAAAAGCTCAAAAAAATATTAAAAACTGTACAAGTCATCATGCAAACCGTGTCGGAAAAAATAGTTTTGAGAAAAACGCGTTTGAAATTTCAAGGCACGGATCAAGCCCTTTCGTTGGGCAGACACGTTTTCTATAATAACTTTTGATCCATAGGGAATTTTTACAATCAGCTTTCACAGAAATATGCCTAAAACTATAAAGAATGATAATCTGTAAAAATCGATTTTTTAAAAATTCTAAACGTATGTAAGGCCTTAAACGTTATCGTCCAGGGTTTAAATATGCGTACACCGATTTTAATGAGACACCCGATATATTTATCAGCTAACATCCAGGGACACAAACGTACGTGACGTACTTAAAAAAAAGCCACGATCGAGTGGTCTCACTGTGGTACCTTACACGAGAGTACGTCAAAGATGGAAATAGAATGAGAGAATAGAAAAGAAATCAGAAAGAGAGCGAGCGAAAGGGAGAGAAGTAAGTGAAACGTCAACGGTCCTGTAATTGGCACTCCACGGGGAGGAATTTTTCGAGATGGGCGAACGACCATTTCTCTCGACCACCTGGGCCCGTCGTTCCGAAGATCGTATCGGCAACGTTACGAACGCGTGTATATGTGTGAAAAAAAAACGTATCGTACGAATCGCGACGTTCAGATTGTTCACGACGATTAAATTTTCGTCCGCGATAATCCATGAAATGACGAATTCGAGTGAGGAGTTTTTTTTTGCTTATAAAATTCTTTCCAAAGTAAGCTTTTTAGAGCGGCCATTTTGAATGTTACGAAGAAATGATCGACGAATTGTTTATGTATTGTTAATTCATTTGGTATCGGGGAGAAAAAATAATGTATGTAAGTCGTAATAATGTTTAATAAAACCTGTTTCGAAATGTAGTTAACTCGCAAAAACTGAGTTTTATAGAGATAACTGTGTGAGAGAAACACGAATTCATTTTCAGAAAAAAAATACGCGGTACATCGTATTCATTGGAGTCAATAAAAATGTACGAAAAATGAAGTTTATCAATGTCTGGTAAATCTATAGAAAATCTATTTACCTATATCTATATAAATCCACAAAAAATAAAAATGTATCTCTTTCAAAGGGAAATTAATATTTAAAAAATTCTTCTCCGTAGTCAAATAAATAATTGTATTATTTTCATACAATAATCAATTTTTTAAAAATTAAACTTGGCTGGACGCAAATAATTCCCTCAAATCTTCACGGTGAAATTGATTTAAAAGAAAACAACGTATTCAATGTTCACTTACGTAATTAAAATCACTGACATCATTAAAAAAGAAATGAAGCAATGGACTCTCACCATTAAACGTTATTAATATATCATTAAACCTAAAGGAATTTTCATTCGTTATTTTTTCAACGTACTTTTTGACTGTAGCCTGTACATTTTTTCACACCTAAAAAACAATGTTTTTTTTTGTTCTATTCAGCTGCGCTGAATTTTGGTCCCTCGTGATATTCGAATAAAACTGAACGTGTTTTTTCTTGTATTTCAAACTGTGGGAACCTGCTTTAATTGCGTTCGATTCGTGATGTACGATCTCACTCGTTGTATATTATAATACATATATTGATGTGTGTATGTGTGTATTGCGTTGCACAAGCTGCCCCCCGCCGAATGGTGTTCCTTCTCGCGACTCTTTCACCGCTCTCGCCACTCAAAATCGCATTGTCCTCGAGAGAAGAAACGAGAAAGGAATGTATTCACTCTTTTCAATGGCACCTCCGTGTACAACTTCGAGACCGTTGAGAAGATGGTTATCGTGTGTCTCTACATGTTTTTTTTTCTTTGCTCTCCGTGCAACATGAAAAAAAGAGGGTTGATTGTTCAATCGTGGTCAAGCTGGGTCCCCCATCCCTGTCAAACGTGCTACTTTATTAATTTTCATAGATATTTAAATAAATCTATCGTTAGGAAGTTTGTATACGCAAGTGTCATTTCCCTCGCTAAGAAAAATTGTTTTTTTGAACGCTATCGACATTTTTTATGAATTATATTCCTTTTTTTTAAATTCTTTATTGAAATAAATTATTTGGCCTTGTTTAATGATTTTTTAAAAATGTTTATTCGATTATGATAAATTATGTTTTCGAATTATTATTATTTGAACAGACTTTCGCAATTCGTACGGTTTTCAATGATTTTCCCAAAATTTTGGTTATCAATTAAGGTTTCTATAATATATTCCACTTTTTCAGATTTTTATTTCGATATCAACCCGAACAAACGCAAACACACTAAAGTCAAGATAAAATATTCGACTTTGATAAATTTCAAATTCAATCCCGACCCAAACAAACCCAACCGAATTAAAATCAAAATAAAAAAAATTACTTTCGGAAACTTCAAATGAAGTCTCAACCCAACAAACCCAAAACAGATGAAAATCAAGATAAAAAGAATTTCACTTTTAGAAGCTTCACTTTCTCTCTCAACCCAACGAAACTCGACTAGAGTAAAAAATGAAAACGCCCGCTTTTGGAGACTACAATTTCCCACGCTCGAGGACAATATTTCAGCGTCCACTCCGATCCTCTTGAGAGTCGCACACGATTGAAAGATTTTCTCGAACCGGTCGAGGCGAATTTTGACGTCTCGTACGATTGACAATTTGAGGGCCATTTGAGGCAATCACGGTTGTATCAGCGTTCGACGGTTAGGGTAACCAGGTCTAAGAGTACGCACTTAAGGTTTGTAATGAAATCTTTAAAGTCTCGGAGAAAACTTGCGAGACTGGATTCCCGAACTATTCATAATATTAGGTTGTCAACTATCTCCCTTCCGCTTTTTTGCTCTCTATTCCATGCTTTATAAAAAGTGTTACAGTGATCGGATTTAGTTCAAATATGCGCCGTTTTGTTCGATAATCTGTTTCCATCTAGACGGCAGCTTCATAATACCCCTCTCGTAGGAGCCCCCCTCCTTATTTGCGAAGAACTCGGACAGCCACTTTTCACAAGCCTCTTTTGAGTCCATCTTTACACCACTAAGGGCGTTCGCCATGGATAGGAACAGGTGGTAATCACTTGGCGCTATGTCCGGGCTATATGGCGGATTCGATAAAACCTCCCATCCGAGCTCCCGTAGCTTCTGACGAGTCATCAACGAAGTGTGTGGTCTGGCGTTGTCCTGGTGGAACACTACACTCTTCCTGTTGGCCAATTCTGGACGCTTCTGGTCGATCGCCTGCTTCAAGCGG
>JAPYZJ010002391.1:1144-32359 GCA_030522765.1 Ophioninae sp. B BG-2022a
GGGGGGGGGGGGGCGTTTGCTATAGGGGTGGGCGTGACGGGAAAAGTGTCGGAAACCGGTGCGGGTTCCGCGTCGTCGACGAAGACCCCCCCCCCCCTCTCCGCAGCTCAGGAAACACAACACCTAAATTAACCGACGAATTCCTCCAACCCCTGGGGACTGTGGCACACAAGTGCCCCCATAGTAGAACTCGTATATGTGGGTAGTAGACCTCCCTTAAGTATTCGATAATGACGTCACTATGGTACAACGCAAACAGCCACACTCGTGATTTTTTTTTTTGGAAAAGTTTTTGGCACCTTGTGATGTTTTCGACAAAAATTGATTTTTTTATTTATTGGGATGGAAATAGTTCTTCGAATGGATTTTGAGTCGATGGAGGTTGTTTTGTATTAATCGATGGGTTTGTTTGGGTTTTGAAAATACAAAGAAATTGTGAAAAATTTTGGGTTTTGGAAACACAAAGAAATTGTGAAAAAATTTGGGGTTTGAAAACACAAAGAAATTGTGAAAAAATTTGGGTTTTGAAAACATAAAGGAATTGTAAAAAAAATTGGGTTTTGAAAACCCAAAGAAATTGTAAAAAAATTTGGGTTTTGAAAACCCAACGAAATTGTAAAAAAATTGGGTTTTGAAAACCCAAAAAAATTGTGAAAAAATTTGGGTGTTGAAAACCCAAAGAAATTGTAAAAGAATATCAGGTTTTTTCTCTGTTGTATCAAAATCAAAATTTTTCTTCAAACGGATTTTGAGTTAATGAAACTTCTTTGTTATTAACCATTGTGGTTTTTTGTATTTTGAAAAAGACAAATTGATAAAAAAAATATCTGATTTTTTCTCTGATGTAAAAAAATCACAATTTTTCTTCAAACAGATTTTGAGTCAGTGAAACTTATCCGTTATAAACCAATGTATTAATTGATATTTTTTTAAATACAAATTAATTTTAAAAAATCTGATTTTTTCTCGGCTCTATAAAAATCAAGATATTTCCTCAAACGGATTTTGATTCAATGAAGTTTATCGGCTACTGACTTTTTCGAATTTTGTCGCGATGAGATTTGGAACCCGACGTGCTTTTTCATCCGAGAATAATTTCGCTTATTCAATTGAAATACGGTACTTCCGGGTTGGCAAACGTTTATCATAATCAAACGAATCATATCGTGCCTGGTAAAATACAGTTTTTCATTTGACGCAAAGATCATTCGTATAAATCTGATAAATGTGCGCTCACTCGAGGCGCAAAAAGTACAGGAAGAGTATACGTTTCGCGTTCAACGCTTGCAATATAAATTAAGAGATATTGCGAAAGGTTCTTCTCATATTCTTGATGCAAGTCCATTTTACGGTGTAAACTTTTTTACAACGATTTCGAGGAAAGACATTGGACAGGAAAATGAAATTTCTGTAGTCTCGGCGGTTTTTCGTTCGGGGTTGATTTAGTATCGCATTTTCTCCCTTACACACGTGTGAAGAAATATGTGAGTGTCGTACGTTTGCGATACTGAAAAGCTACGAAAAACTAGATTTAAGGTGATGACGAATATTACCACGTGACACACGAGTGCGAGAGAGATAGCCGAAATCTTTTAAACCGCCATTTTTCGAGAATGAAACGTTTTTATTCAAAATGGCGACCGGGGGATCCTCGGTGCCATCGTCCTGAATGCACACGACAAATTTCGTATCAATTGGTTCAGCCGTTTCAGAGAATAGTCGTTTTTAAATTGCGAGGTGGAGGGAGACGCGTTCTCGATTTCTCGTCGCCATTTCTCGAGGATAGAACATTTTTATCCAAAATGGAGAGCAGGAAACCCTTGGTGCCATCGTCCTGAATGCCCACAACAAATTTCATAACAATTGGTTCAGCCGTTTCAGAGAATAGTCGTTTTTAAATTTCGAGGTGGAGGGAGACGCGTTCTCGATTTCTCGTCGCCATTTCTCAAGGATAGAACATTTTTATCCAAAATGGAGAGCAGGAAACCCTTGGTGCCATCGTCCAGAATGCACACAACAAATTTCATACCGATTGGTTCAGCCAATCGAGAGAATAGTGGATTTTAAATTTCGAAGTGGACGTATTCGTCATTCCTTTTAGGAAAAGGATGATGTACTCACGAAATTCGTCTCGCAGGCCTTCTATACACACATCAGCCAAGATTCGATGAAATGTGGGAATCCAATTTAAACGTACCACCCCTCGCGAAATAATATGCCTGGGGCGTTGATGCGAACTATAGTGCCCCTGAGCGATTCTAAACACCCCATTCTTGGAGATTGACGAGGTTCCTATTTAAATGTAGACGATTCGTATAGATTCTCAACATCGGAGATCGATCGAAAAAAAAGACTGCCAACCGGATTGTCGTTCAGTATTTACGTTACAAAATCGTAGTGATTTTGAATAACGAACGAAATACGAAATATGACTATTTTTTAATTGTTTTTTTTTTTAATAAAAATTGTATAAAAAACGAATTTTAAAAAAATGTTATTTGGAAATGCACATAAAAAATCCTCAAAAATGTAATACAATTCTTGAGAATCTCATGTAACTATATACGTTACCTGACAAATAACAACAATTTAAATTGTATGTTTTTACCTTGCCAATAAATCAAAAATTACCAATAAAAATATTAAAATATTAACAATAATATAGGTTTTATTAATATTTTAATATTTTTATTGGTAATTTTTTATCTATTGGTAAGGTAAAAAAATACAATTTAATTTGTTAAGTTCTATTCGTATGAATATAAGAACGAAAATATTATATAAATATAACCGATGTCACGTTTACGTAAACAATTGTAAATATTCGAAAAATTTATATAAACATAATTAATTTTTATTTATAAATATATACATCAATATCCACAATTTATCAAGCTATAATCTCATACTAGTTTCCAAAAAAAATTCAAAAATCCCATCATGTCGAAAACCTTATTTTTTGTTGTCCTTATGAAAACGTAATCCAACGCACAATAAAGAGAACCGTATCTTTTGGCGTGAAAAAAAGGGGAGTGGATGACGAAGACCTAATTTGTTCAGAGCTGAGTCTTTTGATGGTTGGAAAGGGTGGGTCCGGGTAGGGGTTGCTCGAGGGACGAGAACCATCCAAGAACAGAAGCCTGAAGTCTTCGAGGAATCCCCTGATAGGGTAGGGAAAGATATATTCCGCGATGAACTTTCCTCCGAGAAAACGTGGGGGGAGGGGGGGGGGATAAGCGGCTCAAGGGTGGAAAAAAGTAGGAAGTAAGGGAAGGATGAAAAGAAACAAGGCCTAGAGATTTTCCCTAGCCCCAGTAACGCCAATATTCGTGATGTATTTTTCAAGCTTTGGTTCTTCCACGAGTCCTAATGGATTCGACAACACAATGGCTGCCATTTTTGAGAATCAGGTACCTGACCCATGTAAGGCCCACCTTATTTGTTTTTAAGTATAAAAGAAACTAAGAAATGTTGAAATAAAAGAAAAATGTTAATTTAATAGTGTATTCAATAATCAACCTATTAATAATAATTTTGGTTCAAAAAACAGGGTTCACTATTGACTATAAGCTTTTTTAAAAAAGCGTCTTCTGGGCTTTATTCAGACCACTGTTTCATAATAAGGCTATTTCCGTTGTAACGTCATACAAAAAAAAATTGAAAAAATATCATAAAAAATAGAAAATAAATAAAAATAAATTAATAAAAATTAAAATTAAAATAAATTAAAATAAAAAATTTAAAATGTAATATATAATCTTCAATTTGAAACTTAAAGTTTGATAACAACATGTATAGTGCTGATAAACCACTACATATAATTAGAATAAAGATTCACTAACAAGTAAGTAAGTAAGTAGTATTGAAAACATTTTTTGTTTTCAAAAGTTTCAGTACGTCGAAATTTCAGAAACGCCTGCCTTCTATCGACTGCAAATTTGTTTGGGACTTTTTAGTTTTTGATATTTATTATTAGATTTTTATTATATTATAATTATATAATTTTTGTATATTATCATTATATAATTTGTATTACATTATAATTTTATAATTTTTATTATATTATAATTATATAATTTTTTATATTATATCAGATAATTTGTATTTTATTAGTTTGGATATTTATTATTAGACACTAGGCTTTACATGTTAAATCAGATATTTAAAAATTATCTTCTAAATCCGGTACCTAAAATCATCTTCAAGTACTCTGACCTTCCACCAACTAAATAAGGGTTGGCTTTTCGAGGGTATTTCAATTTTAAGAATGAGAAAACGAGAGAATGGGAAAGGGTAAAAAAAAGATGGATGAATAAAAACTAAGAGGAGGTAAAAACCAGGAAAGTGAATGGTAGAAAAAAAGTGGATAGAAAAACGTGTCGAGACGGGTGGGGGGTGGGGGCTCGAAGCGCTAGAAAAAGAAATAGAGTGCAGGGTGGAAAAACGTCTCGTGAATTTTTGAACGAAAACGAGCAAGTACATTGGAGGTTTTATTCAAGTGCCCGTTGCCTACGAACCGCGATACGTCCGGTGTGCTATTTTGGCCGGAGGCTGCGCCTCTTCGTACGTACATACGTCGCTGTACACAGCTACGTCACGATCAATCTTGCTTCGGGACGTTAATCCAGAGTGATACGTCCCGAGGGTTTGGTCGAGTAGACTCGTACCGCAGTCGCGAAACCCTCAAGTCCCTAGACTCGAACTCACTGCTTATACAGGGTGACCCATTATTCAAAATGGTTTTTGAAATGATTTATTATTTTTTAAATCATTTTTGTCGTAATTGAACTGTATCGATGAAGGATAAAAATTGAGTTGTTGTAGAGTCGATAATTTTATTAAAGCTAATAAATAAATCATGATTTTTAGCAAACAAGAAAATAAATTCACGAAATTCTATATTTCGGAAATGAAATATTTTAAATGGAGTTTTTTAATTTTTCCACTCAAGGAATATTTCAAAAACAAATTGAAAAAGATTTCAAACTAAATTAACCCAAACAAACTTAAAAAATGATCTTGAATGGAGTTTTTGTTTTTTTCATTCAAGGATCATTTTAGAAATAAGAGATCTTAAATGGAGTGTTTTAATTTTTCCATTTAAGGAATATTTCGAAAATAAATGGAAACAGGTTTCAAACCAAATAGACCCAAACAAACCCAAACAATGATCTTAAATGAAGTTTTAAGATTTGTTCATTTAAGGAATATTTTCGAAACAAAAGATTTTTAATTGAGTTTTAAAAGTTTTCATTAAAAATCTTTTGTTTCTGAAATATAGAATTTCGGGAATTTATTTACTTTTTTGGTAAACATCATCATTCATTTGTCAGCTGTAAGAAAATTATCAACTCTTCAACTCAGATTTGCATTTCTGAAATTATCCGGATTTCGTTTATGTTTTTAAATGTCATTATTGATTTTTCTTTTGGAAAAACATCAATGGAATATCTAGATTAAAAAATTTTTTGTAAATATTTTTTATTATCGATGAAGCTGAAAATAATAAAATAAAGATAATAAACTAAATTTTTTAATTAAATACTACATTTTTATTTTTGTTTTATGGTGTTGATGCAAACGACCTCTGGAAGGATTATTTTCAATGAGTAGGTCGAATAATCGGTCACCCTGTATACGCGCATCTATGCGTCCCCACCAACCAGTCCGTGACGAAAAATGGGAATTGTCGAAAATGGAGGTCTTACAGCAGCCGTACACGCGTAATTATGATGATGATGATGATGATCAATCTTCGTGTACCTGTCGGGAAATCAGGAAATCAGATGAACCACTGCCGGTTCTCGTTTCAGCCTGCGGCTTGTACGCAGGTTGACGTCCAGACCCATCCGATCTTGTTAAAACCCGGGCTCCCCTGACTGAACGGACAAAACCAGTGAAAATGGAATTTCTGTAGATTTTCAAGTTCAAGAAAACGAGAAAATAAGGAATTTTTTTTTTAATTTGGACGCCAACATTTTTTTTTTCAATTTTGTTATTATTTCCATAAGTTATGGGGTTTTGAAATTTGAGGAAGCGAAAAAATATGGAATTTTTAATGCATTTTGATGCCAACATTTTTTTTCCAATTTTGTTCTTGTTTCCAAAAGTTATAGGGTTTGGAAATTTGAGGAAACGATAAAATAAGGAATTTTTTATGCATTTTGAGGCTAACATTTTTTTTAAAACTTTTTTATTATTTTCATAATTTATGGGGTTTTGAAGTTTGAGGAAACGACAAAATTGGGAATTATTTATGCATTTTGATGCCAACATTTTTTCCAATTTTGTTCTTGTTTCCATAAGTTATAGGGTTTTGAAATTTGAGGAAACGATAAAATAAGGCATTTTTTTATGCATTTTGAGGCCAATATTTTTTTGTACTTTTTTATTATTTCCATAATTTATGGGGTTTTGAAGTTTGAGGAAACGACAAAATAGGGAATTTTTAATGCATTTTGATGCCAACATTTTTTTTCAATTTTGTTATTATTTCCATAAGTTATGGGGTTTTGAAATTTGAGGAAACGATAAAATAAGGAATTTTTAATGCATTTTGACGCCAACATTTTTTTCAATTTTCTTATTATCTCCATAAGTTATGGGGTTTTGTAATTTTCCATGCATTTTGGCGCCTAAATTATTGACGAAGGGTGATGTTATTAAAAAATAAATTTTTCAAAATCCAATACTGACGTAAAATCGAAATTCCCACTCTCTTATTAAATTTTAAATTAAAAATGTTAACTAAGTAAAAAATAATAGCCACTTAAAATCCCCTAAAAATTAAAAAATAATACCCACTCGTCCCCGAATACACACACTATCAGAGATACCAAAAAATATATATTTTCAATATTAGGTACATAGCTTTTTTTTAAAAAAAAAAAAGAATATTGGTAATTATTGCCAAAATTGGCGTGGCCCACTTCTGCATAATTGGCAAAGCTTTAATCACGCTATCGGACGAGAATTAACGTGACGGGAGTTACGCCCTTTTTACAGCTGGCACATATGTAAAAAAGACGTATATAGAGCTACACGTTGGTGTAACTGGCTGTTCGATTGATGGTGATGGCCCGTGTGCGAGACACTGAAATCGAATATGTCATTCCATTTGATGGCGATATGCAACCGAAATGGGAGGGCATTTTCGAAGCATCGATATTGCCTCGATATTTGCTTCAAAAAAACACCAGCATCACTGGGGCTCTGTGCCCAACGGGAAAACCAGAAATAAATCGAAACGTCTCGTCCTCCTCGTATCCCTTAGCTGCTTTGTTTTCCCTTCCATATACAACCTCATCAAATTTTTACTCCACCTCGCTCGTTCTACGATTGGACGTAAAAAGAGAAAAAAAAACAACAAAAAAAAAAAAACGTCAAGCTGTAGGCGAAATATTGAGGAAGCATCGAAACAATGCCGTACCACTGCGAACCACCCATCTCGTTTGTGGTCGCCTCGAAAAATGAATTCAATTCTCGTATATCCAACTTTCGTTTTTTTTTCTTTTTTTTTTTTTTTTTAGAGTTCTGGAGAATTTTTTACTACTCGAAGAGGAAACGGAATTTCAACTCGCTGAACGTGTAGGTTTTCAATGCCTGAGGCAATCGTGGTGAACACTGATGGAAATTACGTTTGAAAATATATTAAAATTTATTTTTGAAAATTTTCGCTTTTTAATTTGTCAACTATCGGAGCTATGATAAAGCTTCAAACTCTATGTGTTAATTTATTATTGTTTTTAAAATAACTGTCATTTTACATATTTTCAAGAATTTTTGGGATTTTTTTTTTATTAATTATTAAATTTTTTTTACCCAAAATGGTCGACTGATTATTTAAACGACTAGATATTGACGAAAGCTGAAATACTAAATTCTTTATCGGTTTTTATTTTTACTTAATTTTTACCATTTTTCATTTTTATCGGATAATGTTTTTTTTTTGCTTGCGATTTTGATGCATAAATAATTCTGTGTGGTGATACGAGCGAGCCATAAAATCTGGAAAGCTCATTCCAACGATATGACACTCGGTGAATCGGGGCTCGAAGTTCTTCTTCAAACAGCATGTATGAACGTTTTTCTGTACGTAGCTCGTCACTTCGTCGTTGAAAATCCGAATAATTGCAAAAAATGGGCAGCGAGCCATAAAACGATCGTACGGATTAGAGGCTTCGTTCAAAGGGTGAAAAATTTCGGATTTTCACCAAATTTTTATTTCCCATGTTGCACGGATAAGAGGATCATGTATGGTGTACAAGAGAAATGGAGGGCAAAAATAGTTTTACCGATGCATGAAATATGCAAAAAGAGGTATGCACACATTTTTTTTTTTTTTTTGCAAATCCTCTCAGGAATAACGGGCTGCGAACGTACAGCTATCCCATTTTTTTTTTGACGTTTGAAACAGTAGATTGGAGCTTTCTATGTGTGTGTGTGCCAAATGCGAAAATTCCGAATGGAAAAAATCCAATAAATCAACTGTAGTAAAAATTTATGTAAATCGTATAAAAAACATCCGGAATACTTTATTCGAACCGCCACTACACCTGTATCGTGTTTCCTTTTTCATCAAAGGTATTTTTATATATAAATACAATAATCAAGGATTTTTTCAAAAATTGTAAAAATTTGAAAAAACATTAAATTTTATTTAACGAAAGGAATATTGAATGAGAAAATCTCAGGATGTCCATAAAAACTTACGAAATGATGACACCGAAAAAGTAGAGAAAAAAAATCAAAATTCAAACAAATCTAGAGAATTAATTAAAATCAAAACGTTGGATCAAAATCAAAATCACACAGCAAAAAAAAATTATAAATCTGTCATTAAGTGGAGAAAACCATTTCAGCACCTTCATACGAAATGAGAGTTATGGGTACAAATGGTAGTACTAGTTTATCCTCTAAATTGCATCTCTCCTAACTGACTAAAAAATACAATTATTTATTAAGATATGTCGTTGCAAAATGAGATGAAAATAAAATTACGTAATTATTGCAAACTGCAAAAAAATGTATTTTTCGGTTACCAAATTTCAAACGTAAAAAAATAAAAATAAAATATTTTTCAAAAATGTGGAAATGGACCCAGGATGGATAAGAATTTAGAGACAGAGAAAAAAAACGAGAAAGAAAATGAACCGCCATTAAAACGAGATTCAAATGAAATGAAAATAAAATGACTTAATTATTGCAAACTAAAAAAATGTATTTTTCGGTTACAAAATTCCAAACGTCAAAAATAAAAATAAAATAGATTTCAAAAATATGAATAAATGGAAATGGACTCAGAGGGAGAAAAGAAAAAAAGAGAAAGAAAACGAACCGCTATCCAAACGAGAATGAGCCACGAGTCCAGCCTAATATTATACGAGACCGTATCCGTCCTTTCGCGAAATATTTCTTTTTTGGAAATTTTTTTTTTCTCTTACCACGCTGTTCGTGTTAGTGCACTCACTGTCACTCTGAGACATTATATACGACGGGCAGGCACGTTTCGACGCCACATTAATAATCGGAATATCGTGGCAGGATGAACAACGCGAGGGAGTCGAGTCATTCTCTAAATCTCTCACATATGTGTTCAACAAGAGCAGAGCGTACAGTCACGTTGGCGACAAAACCGCTGGCTCTGGTAAAAGCCTGCGTCAGTCAAGCATAACCGCGAAATGTGTTCGCGTTTTCGGTGCAACTTTCAAGATTGAAAAAAAAAAAATAAAGTTGAAACAAAATTTCGAGCCAGGGATTAGTGATTTATCAATGTTTAATTACGGATATAAAATTCACGCGGCGATAAATGAAAAATAATTTGTTGTTCGAATAAAGAAGAAAAAAAAGAAATAAATAATAAAGAAAAATAAATAAAAAGGAAAGAAAAAAAGAAACAAATGAAGAAGAAAAATAGATAAAAAGGAAAGAAAAAAAGAAGAAAAAAAAGAAATAATTGAAGAAGAAAAATAGATAAAAAGGAAAGAAAAAAATAAGAAAAAAAACACATGAAGAAGAAAAATAGATAAAAAGGAAAGAGAAAAGAAGAAAAAAAAGAAACAAATGAAGAAAAAAAATAGATAAAAAGGAAAGAAAAAAACAAGAAATAAAAAAACAAGAAAGAAAAAAAGAGAAAATCGAAGATCGAAAAAAATTATGGTAATTATGCAAAAGTGGGGAAACCGGCCAATTTTGGCGCAAAATTGTTTTTTTGACACGTCTTATGTAGGTCATCACCCAATACTCCGACAAAAAATATAGTTCTTCAATATTTAAATTTTTTCAAATTTTCTGAATAAATGCTGAAAAATGAAAATGGTTGGACCATATTTAATAATAAATATATTTATCCATCAAGTTTCGAATGTCAAAAAAGTGAGTGGAAAAAACGTGATTTCCGGTTGGTGTTTTCGTCGAAGTTCGAGTATGGTTCATCAGGGAATCCAAAGCTTATGGGAAATACGATTTGGCGTCGACTCACTGGTATCGCAAAAACGTCCATTCACGGCCGCAAACAAGTCTCGTTATCCGGCATTCGGACGGTTCGCCGGATTGCTATTTTTTTTTCGCTCGTTTTATTTCTTGCGAGCTCGTTGCATTTTCAACGCATTTTGATCCGAGTCGGTTCGTTGAAACGGTGAAAAAAAAAAAGAAACGAAGAGCAATCGGAGAGAAAGGTTCATCGTACGGATGAACGAGAATAAAAATCATTTTCTCATCTGCGGCCGGAGAACTCATCCAGCCGAGAAACCTTCGATTCGTTTTTTTTTTTTCGTTTTTTTTTCGTTTTTTTTTTCACTTCCCTTCTCGATAATCCAACGAATGATGCGTTCAGCCGTGCCAATCGTCGCTCCATTCCCTTTCATCCGTTTATTTTTATTCGCTTCGTATATAACCCAAACGATTTTTCGTTTTGCTTTTCGAGAGAGTATGATCGAATGACCCCCAAACGGCGAATTGGATCGTAGAAAAATGATTTTCGCTCCGAAGAGCCTAAAATGTAAACGCAACGGACAGTAACAGGTTTAAAGGGGAGATCAGGCCAATTCGAACCACGAGATTTTTTCGGGTATCGAACTCTACGCTCTACCGGACTAACAATCGATTCGGAAACTTTCCGATTTTTCGCTCGATACACATCGAGGAACTACGCAAAAAAAATTAATTTTTCGACTAAATCCTTTTTTTTTGGTAAACAGTGAAACCTAATGGGAATTTAAAAATGAGATAAATATTTAATAGGATTAATTAGGTATTTCAGATTTTTCGAAAATTATTTTTTCTAGACGGAAATGTTTCGAATTTAAATTTTTATTTTTTTGAAATTCGACAATTTTCGATATTCTATATTTTGGAAGGAACGTTGTCTTGAATATTGGTCGTTTTACAATTTGAGATATTATTGGGTGGATTGCTATTCAAATAAATGTAAATATAAATTTATCGTAAATAAAAAAAGAATTTTTATCGAAATCTTGATTAGACAAGATTTTCAAAATTTGGGGAAATTTAGGTCTATCAGTTTTTGCAATTATTAAAGTATGCAGAAATTGATTTTCCATAAGCGATCAAATTTAATCCATATTATCGTAATTTGCAAATTATTCAATGAAAAATTTTAAAATAATTGGAATTATATTTATACAGTAGTATTGTTTTATCAAGAATTATAATTTCGGAAATTTTCAATATTTTAGCGATTTTCCAAAATTCATTCGGTAATTCGTTGAAACATTTCAAGAAGGTTACCTTTATAATCCGTTGGTGTTGCTCTCGTCAAGCAGATTCCGATTTTTCGATCGTGCTAAAAGCGAGCTGAAAGCGTTCTTTTATAAATCATAGGAGATTACGATCTCCCGGTCTACCGGACCAAATGTGACGATCTAGGGTGTTAAAAATACTCGTGACGTAATCAATGATTCTATCTGAGAAAAGACAATGAGTCCAGACTTCTTCGTTTGATTACTCCACGTATCGTAGTTGTTTGGGTTTGTTTGGGTTTATCCATTAGAAAGTCCACCAAAGTTTTTTTGATTTTTCTTATTGCATAGCACATCGACGATTTAATGAGGGAAGACCATTTACAAATTTGAAAAGATCCATTTTTTATTTCCGAAAAATTAATTGGAAACAATTCGATCGATTTTGATAAAAATTGTCACGCATCTTCGTTGCATCAGCAGTTTTCCAACAAATCAAAATAATATCATGAATTCACAAAATTCCAAAAATTTCAAAAATTCAAAAAGCCTACTTTTGCCCTTAAATATATCAAAAAATTCCAAAAACCTTCTGTAGCCCTTAAATACATCAAAACATTCCAAAAATTCCAAAAACCTACTTTTGCCCTCAAACATATCAAAAGAATTTCTCAAAAAATCAGAAAACTATCTTTCCCAATCCATTTCCGAATTTCGCATACACATAAAAAATCCTAGTTTACCAAAATCGTACAACTATTATCTCTAAGAATCATTTTGATTTTTTTATCATCTAATCACATCATTAGGAAGGACCCCAGGAGAGCGACAATTTTTCGAACATCGTCTTCTCAACAAAAATACTGAACGCTCAGCAACAAGCACTAAAAAATAGTGTCGACATTTTTTCAAACAATTAAAATACGAAACAAAACATGTCTAAAAATCCAAATTTCTTTGTATATCCTTTCGATAAAAAAATATATATATATATCGTAAAAAATCAATAATTTTTTTTTTTTTCAATGGGAGTGCAATCTGCATTAAATTTGATAGGAATCCGTTCCTAAATTTTGGACAATCCAGCACGCAGACACATTATAATTCTGGTCGATTTGTCCAACCGCACAGAAATTCGTAATGATCCTGGCACACTCGTGGTGGGAATTTACGGTTGGGAGTCATCTCATAGGAGCGAGGTTAACATTCGAATCAAAGGAATGTTTGGTCTAGTAGACGGGGTAAAGCGAATGTGTGCTAGACGAATCTGGGTTACATTTGCACGTTTACAATATTCTGCTAGATGCGAGAGAGAGAAAGAGAGAAAGAGAGAGAGAGAGATTTGGTTGAAGGTAGATAGGCCCCAAGCATCAGGAGGGCAAAACTTCTGTATATTTACCATTCGGATTCGGGATAAGCTCATCCAGACTATGACCAGAGTACCCCACGATTTCCGTTTTCTCTCTTTCCTATCTCTGGCATCGGCTATCTCTTAGCCCCTGTTCGAGTCTGTAGCAAACCGGCCACAATTTTCAACGCCATTGGATCGATAAAGCACACGACCCTCGCTTTCCCTCCCCCCTTAAAATTTAACTTTCTTCAATCCTATCTGCTTTAAAGTGGTCCTCGAATTTCTCGGGTCGAAAAAATCAATTGTTTCTGTTTTTTATAAATCCCATTTATAATATGTGATTTACATAAAAAATTACAAACCTAGCATTGCCATAAGGCAACAGTCTAAAACTCAAAATTGGGAGAATTTTGAATTTTTTTTTTTGTCATCATCATATTAAATGGTTATCACTCAACACAAATATAAAGATAAAAACACAAAATGTGAATTTTAAATATTAAGTCCCTAACGGGATAAGGGGGCCCTCTAGTTTCTCGAGTCGAAAAAATCGATTTTTTTTTTTAGAAACTACGTATATAATATGTGTAGAAAATGTGTGCCGAAAGATTTTTTCATATTCGAAGTCGTTTACAAATTACGGCTCTGGAACGGAGCAGGTATACGGTTAGTGTAAATCACATGTGCGAACTTTCAAACGGGTTTTTGTTCGAAACATCATTTTTCGAAACGGTGACCACGATATTTCAGAAACTACTGGATCGATCTTGTTCAAATTTATACAGAATTTTTTATATCTTATCAGCCAGCGATTGAACTAGGATTATCATGATTGCTTCGATAGTTTTTTTTCTACGAGCGGAAAACTTAAGAAAAAATGAGTAAAAATAGAATGTAATTTTCAAAAGTTTATAAAAGAGTGAATTTTTGTATTTTAGACTTCACTCTAATTCAATCGTTAGTCTTAAATATGAAGATTAAAATTCCATTTGGTTCTTTGATTTCAGATAAGCAGAACAGCCGCAATCTTGGTCACCGTCAAAAATGAGTAAAAAATAGAATGTAATTTTCAAAAGTGTATAAAAAAGTGAATTTTTGTAATTAAAAATTCACTCTAGTTCAATCGCTAGTCTTAAAGATGAAGATTAAAATTCCATTTGGTTCTTTAATTTCCGATAAGAAGAACAGCCGCAATCTTGGTCACCGTCAAGCAACTCTTTTTCTTGATGTCTTCCTGTCGGCCACTATAACTTTTATTCTGTTCGATATTTTGACTTCAAAAAATTTGTAAAGCTTATTTAAACATTAATAAAGATTATGCCAAAAAATGAGATTGATTGTTTCGATGGTTCGCCCGTAAAAAATTATTGAAAAAGCCGAAAAACTAGAGGACCGCTTTAAATGGCAATACGAATTGTCGTATAGGGTGTTTCACTTCTCGTGACAATTACAAGAGGATTTTTATGGCCCAATGGTACAAAGAGCACTCAATGTTCCTACTAGGTTTTTTTTCAAGTCAAAGTGGTAGTACTTCAGGAACTGCAGCCCGGAGTCGAGGGTCGAACAGGACTGTGTTAGTTCTCACCAGAATTGGTGCACATCCGGACGATTTGCCGATTAATAAAGAGCTACGAGAGAGAGGTTTTATACGTGAGGGCTCTTATATTAAATCCCTACTTTTGAAGCGACGTTCGAAGCTTTACACGAGTTCGAGGGGGGGGGGGGGGCGAGGATTAATCGCACTGAGAATCGACTTGGTTGGAACATTTGAGTTTGGAGTATGGTTTAGCTACTTAATAATAAAAATGTCAATGAATAGTCAAATTGAGGTTTGTTTGGGTTTGTTTTGATCGTATTTTTTTTCGGGATTTTCTTGACTGATAATGTTTTCAAGTAATGAAGCTTTCGTATATTTTAATATTTGAAAAAGAAATATTTTGTTTGGGTTCGGAGAATTTGTAGATCTATATCGGGGTTTTGAATGATTTTTTGGACCATCGTTGACGAAATAATCGGCACGAGCTTCTTTTCAAGTTTTGGTTTACTGACCTTGATGACAGGTATAAGTATTATCAGGTTTAAAAGGATTATTTATTTTATTAGTATTAATTAATTTGTATTAGGGTCATTAGTATTGTTTATTATTATTCATTAGTATTAAGTGATACATATAGGTATTACCAGGTCCATGTTTTCATGTTGTGTCATATTTGATTTATGAAAATCGAAGATTTTGATTTATGAAAGTCGAAGATTTTGATTTATGAAAATCAAAGATTTTTATTTATGAAAATCAAATATTTTTATTTATGAAAATCACAGATTTTGATTTATGAAAATCACAGATTTTTATTTATAAAAATCACAGATTTTGGTGTATGAAAATCACAGATTTTGGTGTATGAAAATCGAAGTTTTTGATTTATTAAAATCACAGATTTTGATTTATGAAAATCAAAGATTTTTGTGCATGAAAATCAAAGTTTTTGATGTATAAAAATCAAAGTTTTTCATGTATTAAAATCAAATATTTTGATTTATGAAAATCAAAGATTTTTAATTACGAAAATCACTATATCTTCAAACCTTTATTGTCCCAAGTATCTATTTTTAATGACATATCGGTGACAAGATAAAATAAAGTTATTTTCCTCATTTCATTGCATTAAAAAAAAGCTTGTTTTTTTAAATATCCATTTTCTTTGAACTTATCCTTAGCCTAGAACTCCCCCACACGTATCTTTAAAAAATCATGTTTTTTTTCGTTCCCTGGAGAGAATAATGATAGAAAACGTCCTCGATCACGTGTTCTACGTTCAAAGCCAGATGTGGGTGAATCGTTGGTGGAAAGCTATAAATTTCTGAACTCTTCGGATGAATCAATGTAGCAATATTATACAAACGTTATAATAGCGAAAAGTTTGTACCAACAGGGTGGTTATAAAGTGTCAACTTGGGTCTGGAATAGCCAAGAGAGTTTTCGTTTTTCGTCTCAGTCGTTTTATTTTTTTTTTATTTTTTTTTATTTTTTTTATTTTTTTTATTTTTTTTTTTTTGGAGAACGTTCACAAAAGTCATTCTAAACACGTTGAATATAAAACGTAGGAAGCTGACGTACGACATTCGGACGTGGGTTGATAAGCCCGGACGGGAACAAATGTTTTTCGTACAAGTGCCTACCAGTGGCGAATGGTAGCCGGAGTACACCCACATGAATTGGTGAAAGACTCGCCAAGAACTCGTTCAGCTTATATCTCGTATTGCGTGTATCGTTGATATATTGAAAACATAGCTGACGCCTCTCGTGAGTCCATACATCAGAAAATCGTTCCCCAGCATTTTAGCCACTCCCCAAAATAAAAATACAATTATCGAAACCCTAGCGATTTTTCCAAAACAAAACCAACAAAAAAAAAAACAAACATTTGTCGAAACTCATCTTCCGCGATCTAAATATTTATTTCTAGGTCCTAGTGACACGAAATAAGAATATACTAAAATGGCTTCCGCTTTTTCATTGGATATTTTTGAAAACCATAAAAATCATTTTTTTGAAGCTGTAATTGGACTTCAAAAACCAGGCTTGCAATGCTAATGCCAAATATATTATTCAAAGAGTAATCTTCACCCTCAACTTCTGGTTATATGAGGAATTTTAATGTTGTGAACCTGGGTTGTTTTTGTTTTTGCCAATACTCACAATTATTCGTGAAAACAATCTCCAAAAATTTGTGGTTTATATTTAGAATATAGTTTTTGAGGGAATATAGTTGGTTTTTATTTTTCTTATTTTTGATATATTTTTTTTCAGTATTTATATATATTTTTGTTTATAATATCGATTTTTTATCGCTTTTTTTATCATTATTGATATTCATATATATCTATAATATATATTTCTTATAATATATGTTCTTCTTGAGATGTATATTTTTTATTTTTATATTGATATCAATTTTTGCAGGATTTTCAATATTGAGGAACTAGCGAAAAAAAGCTCAAATGTTTTTTTTTCAAAAAAATACACAACGTAGGTAAAAATAATAGGGTTTTTTTCAATAGCAGATTTTTAAATGAAAAAAGTTACTCTTGACAGAAAAAAATATTTAATTCACGTAGGAAATAAAATAAAAGAAATTCTTTATTAATTATTATTCATTCTTTAATTATAAGTATTTAATTATAATTTATTAATTATACGTTCGAGAAATTTCGGAATGAAATTTTGGGATTATAAACGTGAGGATTAAATCTAATAATGGGAAATCGAAAAACGAAATTCACTCAAGATTAATCAACGTTCCTAATATTTGCACATTTTTCGTCTTTTCTGTTTCTATTTTTTGTTTTTTTCTCAGATACGAATTATTTGAATATTCCAAAACTCAATAAATTAAAAAATAGAGATATTGAATAAAATGAGGATAAGCAGTTTACGCCGGCTGGGTTTGAACAAAAGCCAAAAATAGATATAAATAAATAAAATAGTAAAATCAGTTATTTATTGTCAATTACGAGGTGCATAGTCTGGAGAAAAATCCAAACGAAAGTACATTCTGTGAACAAGATACGAGACAAATGTGAAAAGAGGAAAATTCTAAATGTCCCGAGGATGGTAGACTTCCCTTCTTCGTTCTCGTGAACGGAGTCGTAACTAAAGGCAGCCACCATCTGCCTACACTATTTTATAAATATTTATACGACTCTGGCTTGATATGTTTGGTCGGTGAACGAGCTCAGCTCCCGTTCGTCGGCGGGGGATTACGTCGTAACCGCGGGACTTTCGATCCTATATGCAACAACGTTAGTGTATAGCTTTGTGGAAGGGATGATGCTGACTTTACTCGCTTTGGTATTTTTAGCATGTCCACCGATCCCTCGAATCCAAAATTGCTCCTCATCTGTTCCACCTCCCAATTCCTTCAACCCCATTGCCATATTACGTATCCACATCTACGATCATTTTCTCATTCATCTTTGACTTTATTTTTTATTTTGAAAAATTATTTATTCGTTTAGTTTTCTAGTGAATTGGTTTATATATTTTATTTGTTAAGATTCTGTTCCTGGTTTTTTATTATTTAAATTATATCAGTATTTTTAGTTTTTTTTAATTTTTTTATTTATTTTCGAGGTTATTTTTATGCTACGAATTGTTTGATTTTCCTCGGTTTGGTATTTTTAGCTGTCCAGCGATCCCTCGAATCCAAAATCGCTACTTATTTGTTCCACCTCCCAATTCCTTCAACCCCATTGCCATATTACGTATCCACATCTACGATTATTTGATCATTCATCCTTGACTTTATTTTTTATTCTTTAAAATTATTTATTTCTTTTGTTTTCCAGTCAATTGGTTTATATTTTGTATTTGTCAAGATTGTGTTTCTGGTTTTTCATTATTAAAATTACGTACATCAGTATTTTTAGTGATTTTTAATTTTTTTAATTTATTTTTAAAATTAAATTATTCTTTTATTTTTAAATAAAAATTATATTTATATTTAAATTTATATTTTTAGTTATCTTTTTAGTTTTTAGTTTATATTTTTTAGTTATCAAGACTCTCCTCCTAGTTTATTATTATTTACATTAAATCAGTATTTCTAGTTATTTTTCATTTCTAGTTGTTTATTTATTTTTCAGGTTATTTTTAGAATTAGTTTAAGTTATGAATTAATCGATTCGGAGTCTAGTACTGTATATTTAAAAACTTTTTTGGTTTTTTTTTAATTTTGTTTATATTGTTATATAGTTATTATTTTGTTATACTTTATTTTTACTTTGAAAATATTTATGTTTAATCTTAAAATGGCCGTTCTTTTCCAAGGGCACAATAACACCATCATCCCTCTCTCTTTTTCCTGTACTTGTCTCCATTCTTGAAACCTGTTATTTTTTATTGCACATAAGTTGGTATTTTATTTCGCATCCAATAGAAACGTTTATCGTCGGAACGTTGAGTCGTTGTGGCTGGAGATTTTAAACCGTCGCGACCCACACGATGAAAATAATTATTGGATGAATTCGAGCGGCTTCGAGGACGTTGCCCGTGACAAACGTCATCCGGTATTTACGAAATGCGCGACGTCATATCGCGACCGTAATATCCGACGAGATGAACGAGCATCCGATCAAATAAATTTTTATATTTCGAAAAACATAGCAACACTCTTCAAAATAAAAGGTCTCACTGAACGAACGCTAATTTGTCCGCGAAACAGATGGGAAGCCGTTCATCAGGGAGTATAACTAGGCCAGACTGGCGGCGATTGGAAAATTGTCTTTGATGATCACTGCGGTGGCTGTTAATTTTTTCACGATCTGCGGAAGTCGACAACTTTTTTTTTTTGGGACCATCTTGATCGATTTCATTGATGAAATTTATTAAGATTTATCCATATGCAGATCGTATTATTTATCTTATTTATTGTTTGTTTTATTTATATTATTATTTTATTATAGATTATATATACATATTGAATATTATTAATATAAATAAAAAACAATAAAAACATATAATAATCATATAATATAATATATTCTAATATAATATAATATAATATAATATATTTTTATTATTATATATTAATTATTATAATTATAATATTATTGATGTATTATAATATAGTTGATAATATTGTTTATAAGCGTTCAAAAGCTATACAAATAGTCTATTTCCATTAATGATAATCCATAAATAAAACCAATAAAAGCATATAAAAATACTATAATAAAATACAATTTAATCATATTATACTATTATTATATGTTTTTATTGTTTTTTTATTTATATTAATTTTGTCTTTCCGCTTATTTATCATTCAGTTCTAAGCTATGTTTAAATAATCAAGTCTTCACCTCATCCGGAAGATCTTAAAAAAAAATTGTAAAATTTCTACCGAATAAAGAAACGAATAAACAGTTGATAAAAAAAGAAAAAAAATGCATAAAACGTTGTAAAATCTTCGGTTACTTATGAATATGCAATATAGGAAAAATAATAAAAAAATGGCGGAAAATTTTGAATTTATATTTTCAAATGAATTTTTCTTAATTTTAATAACTTCTTAATTTCAAATAATTTTTCTTAATTTAATTTTTTCAAATAAATCAGATTTTTTTCAAATCCATTGTGGTGAAGATCGGTCGAAAGTTCTTCAGCAATGAAACGAGATATAGAAGGAGATAAGGTTAGGATCAGGGGTCGAATCGTTGATGGCAAACAGTAGCCAGACCTATAAACATCGCGCAGTCTCTTCGGGTCTCCTTACCCTCCGCAGACCGACAACTTGACTGATGTTTAACAAACAACAGCCAGGCTGTCTGAAGTGTCCCTCGGAGGTACGTCACTCACGAGTCTGGGGTGGGTTCAGCTGCATTTCGTCTTTCAATGATGGCAGAAGGGAGTGATTACGAACGGACTATCATTCCGGGTGATGCACTTGTGTGAACATTAAGCGTAACGTAAACCTAAATTCGAAGGAGGATCGTATGAGAAGCGAGGCGCAAAAGGGATTGAAAATTGAGGCTGATGCGAATAACGAAGTGAATTAATTGGATCGTCTCTCATGGGCGTCTGGTCGTGACTCATGATGCCTCGGATTAATTAATTACGGTCTTAAGGGTATGAGGAACATTACCACGTGACACTCGAGTGCGACAGAAATAGTCGAAAAGTTTCAAAACGCGATTTTTCGAAAATGAAACGTTTTCATCCAAAATGGCGACCGGGGGACCGTTGGTGCCATTGTCCTGAATGCACACAACAAATTTCGTAACGATTCGTTCAGCCGTTTCAGAGAATCGTGGTTTTGAAATTTCGAAGTGGACGGAAACGTGCTCTCGGTTCATCGTCCTGAATGCACACAACAAATTTCGTACAGATTCGTTCAGCCGTTTCAGAGAATCGTGGTTTTGAAATTTCGAAGTGGACGGAAACGTGCTCTCGGTTATTCGTCGCAATTTCTCAAGGATTAAACTTTCTTTATCCAAAATGGCGAGCAGGAGACCCTCGGTGCCATCGTCCTGAATGCACACAACAAATTTCGTAACGATTCGTTCAGCCGTTTCAGAGAATCGTGGTTTTGAAATTTCGAAGTGGACGGAAACGTGCTCTCGGTTTTCAGCCGTTTCAGAGAATTGTGATTTTGAAATTTCCAAGTGGGGTTAAAAAAATTCGTAGACACGGTACTAAAGTACGGTTTTTTTTGCAGTTGCTGTACAATTCTTCTTGTTTATTACTTATCGCATTGCTATTTTTTTCAAATGTACTGTTTCAATGATCTCACGACGAAAATCTCGACTTTCCGTACCTTCGCTTAAATTCAGGTACCTCTTTCTCTCCCTCTCTCTCTATTTCTGCTGAAACCCCCTCGTGCTCAAACCGTTTTCCTCTTTTCGAGCTGGCTGTAGATAAGAACGAGTGACGAGCGCGAGGGTGAAGATAAAAAAATAGGGAATTCCAACCTCGTGATTCACCCGATAGATTTATCGTTCACTTCGGCACGAATTTTTATTCCTCGTTTCCCGGATAGGAGGAAACGCATTACACATTCGTGGGGAGTTTTCTGGCCTCTCCCTCTCCCTCTCTCTCTCTCTCTCTCTCTAGTTTTGACTGTTTTTTTCGTTTGAGTAGTTTTCAGCTTTTACTGTTTTTTTTTAGTTTTACTAGTTTTTCGATTTCACTATTTTTTTTAGTTTTACTAGTTTTTAATTTTTACTATTTTTCAGTTTTACTAGTTTTGAGTCTTTACCATTTTTTAGTTTTACTAGTTTTTAGTTTTTACAATTTTTAATTTTACTAGTTTTTAGCTTTTACTATTTTTACTTATCATATGTTATTATATTTCTTACTATTAATTGCTTTTAACTTCAACTTAATTTTTATTTTTAGATAAATCATATCTATATTGTTATTATTGTTTTATTGTGGTTTCCTTTCCTATTATTTTCTTTCTTTCAATTTCTTTCTGTATTATTTTTATTATTATTTCATTCTTAATTTTTCAATTTTTCCAATTCATCTATTTGTAATAATAATTATCTTGCCTCATAGTAGATATACTAAAGCATAACAAACTTTATCATCATCATCATCATCTCTCTCTCTCTCTCTCTCCCTTCATTGTTTTCTTTGTTTTTTTCTTTATTTAATTACTTTCAGTTAAATTCACTTACTTAAATTTATGTTAAAATTACTTAAGTTAAATTTTCTTTGTTTATAGTACTTTAAGTTATATTTAAGTTTTTATGTTATTATCTTTTTTGTTACCTATTTTTTTTCCTGATAGTCTGTGACTAGGGCATAATAAATTATATCATTATCATCATCATCATCATCTCTCCCTCTCGTAACGTGATAACTGATACCACTTTCAGGGAAGACCAAATCGTTTTTTTTTTGTTCTTTTTTTCTTGCTTTCAAATTCTCGCGATTGCACCAGGAAAAACGTTTGGCTGGGCGAACGTAACCCGGGAGTGGGCTTGACGGAAGAGTACAGAGATTCTTATCAGCCATGGAATATTATCAGTCGTACGCTTTTTTATCTTGGTGCGTGGGGTGCGACGAAGCGAGTGGTTGGTCCTACCGGTTTATACGACCAAACGATAGGAACCGTCGCGAGAAAGTGGAAAACAAGGGGAAGAGGGGAAGGGACGAAGATAGGAAGAGCAGTGAAAAAAGGAGGAGGGGGGAGAAAAATGGCCTACAGCTTCACGTTGATTAGTTCCACTACGACGTTGCACCGTCGAGCCCCTATCACGACTTTTTCTCTCGCGTTTTGCGAATCCCATGAGAACTGCGGATCCCTAGTTGGATTTGCTGTTCCTCCCCAACTCTGAAATTTCCCAACCCCTTTTCTCGTGAATTACAGTTGGCCAAGCGGAATGTGTAGATATCGAAAAGAGAAGAAAAAAAAAAAAGATCGATCACCCATAAATTAGTGAAAATTGGAACATTTTGTTTGGGTTTCGTTTGGGTTATTGCAAAAATATTTTTGTAAATTGTAACATTGTAAAAGATGTTTTGGATATTTGTAAAAATACGTCATTTTTTCTGGGGATTTTCAAACATTTTTTTTACTCGAGCGAAAAAAGAATTTTATATAAGAAATTTTTATATAATTTTTTATATATATTTTTTTTGTAAGAAAATTTTATATATTTTTTTTGTAAGAAAATTTTATATAATTTTTTTTTAAGAAAATTTTAGATTATTTTTTTTTTAAGAAAATTTTAGATTATTTTTTTTTTAAGCAAATTTTAGATTATTTTTTTTTTTTAAGAAAATGTTATATAATTTTTTTTTTAAGAAAATGTTATATAATTTTTTTTTTTTAAGAAAATGTTATATAATTTTTTTTTTTAAGAAAATTTTATATAAGAAAACGATCCATGGGAGATTACGAGATTTAAAAAATCTAAATATAGAAACATTTTTTCTGGGGCCCGAGGAAATCGTAAGCAAACCCGACCATATGGCAAGCGTTTTTTTCTTCTTTCACCAGGAAAAGCTGTCGAGAATGGAAATAAACAATTTTGGTACCCGAAGAGCTTGGGGAGTAAAAAACAGTTGGGTATTTAAAAAACGGTGACACTTTGCAACAAGGCCTCGCCGTAAATCTTCGCTTGTTTGTTTTCGTAGTCCGTGTAACGAGCGTCCCAGATTCTCGTGCCCCACGTACGCGGAGTCTTCAGTTTTTGACGACACGAACCGTTTCTTCATTTTTTTTTGAGAGAAGGGTTTTTTTTCAAGGAAGATTTTTTTTTTGAGATTTTTTCTGGATATATATTCATATACATAAATATATATATTCTACCAATTCATATATGTAAATCATATGTATTAAATTCATATATTAAAATTCAATATTTTTATCGAATTAAATTGATTTAATTTATTTTTTACAGAGAAGGATTTTTTTTTTCAAGGAAAATTTCTTTTTTAACGATAAATAGGTTACTTCGGACAAATGCCTCGGGTAATGAGTGGTTGCTTGCTTTTTTTACAAATTTCGATTTTGCATATATATGAAAACACACACATATATATATCTATATATAAATTCATATATATAAATATATATCTTCAACCGATTCATATGCATAAATTCCATATATATATCTAAAATTCTTACATTAAAATTCAATATTTTCAGTTAATTCAATTCATTCAATTCATTCTTTTCCAGAAGAAGATTTTTTTTTTCAAAGATTTTTTTTTCAATGATAAATAGGTCACCCTGCACAACTGCATATATGCGTATTTATATAACTGCGTATATATAAATAAATATATATAAATTCACATATATATAAATATATATATTCAACCGATTAATATATATAAATTTCATATATATATATATATCTAAAATGCATACATTAAAATTCAATATTTTCAGTGAATTCAATTAATTCAATTCATTTTTTTCCAGAAAAAAAAGTTTTTTTTCAAAGATTTTTTTCAATGATAAATAGGTCACCCTGCACAACTACACACTGTCTTGAGTCTTGAGTGTTTGCTTGTTTATTTTACAAATCTTCTTTTTGCGTATATATGAATATATACACACACATATATATATATATATGAGAAACCGCAGAAGGGAATTGTTCTATACCGTTTCATCGAGAGCTGGTATAAGCGCGTTAATCTAATGAAAACATACGGTGTGAGTGATCGTTGGACAAACATACGAGGACGGTTGGGATTGAGCATCGCTCTTCCCGGTAGTTGGAGGGCGAGGTATCAGACGAGGAAACGGGAAAACGCGGTGTGTGATTCACGCTATCTGTGGTTATCGTTTGACACACGTCCGGATAACCGGCCCTGGTATACGTAGACAAATTTGTTTAGGAACGAAAAAAAAAGTATAAAAAAAAAAGAAACGTGATAATCCATGCGTGCAACGTATGGGTAAAAGTGTACGTATAGCCACATCCGGTCAAATATTTGCCGAAGTCACAAGTACGATGAAAGAAACCCGGGTTCTTTGGAACGAGGTCAATGCTCGTAAAAAATTCCTTTGCCCACTCTTCAAGCATAGATACGTCATATTACGAGTATTGATTTATTTTATTTTTGTATTTTATTATTCGTCGTTTATAGTTCAGTCGGGTTCTGTTTGGAAATTCAATTTTTTTCCAATTTTTGGTAAATCGTTTTGTTTGGGTTTGTTTGGGTCTTTTATTATTGGTCGTTCAAAGTGCAGTCGGGTCCTGTTTGGAAATTCATTTTTTTTTTCTTTCAATTTGTGGTAAATCGTTTTGTTTGGGTTTGTTTGGGTCTTTTATTATTGGTCGTTCAAAGTTCAGTCGGGTCCTGTTTGGAAATTCAATTTTTTTCCAATTTGTGGTAAATCGTTTTGTTTCGATCGTTCGTCAATTCCATTGGCGATCAAAAAGGAATGGTGAAAATCGCAATTAAAATCCGCGGGTATGGGTAAGTGATTGGATCGAAGAGTTGATTTATTGATACGTGAAAAAATTAGCTATCAATCCGTGAACCTGGGTCGTTTTTGCCTGGGCTGAAATTTCATTCAGAAATTTCGCGATTTCGTAAATATCGAATTATAATTGAGGAATATAATGAAATAATTAATCATTTATTTTATTTTATTATTATTTTCTATGTGAATATTTAAAAAAAATCTGGAAAGAACAACATTTTCCTTTGAGGAAATGCTTTTGAATAAAAAAAATTGCTATACTTATTACCTATGCTATATTTGAAACAAAAAACAAGATTTTTTGTAATCTGCTCAGTGTTTGAAGGAAAATAAAAAAATAAGAAAAATTATTGTTGAAGAAAATTTAAAAAAAGGAGGAAAATTAGAAAATGAAAAATAAGAAAAATAATAAATAAAAAAATAAAATAAAAGATAAGAAAAAATAATTATTGAAGAAAAGAAAAAAAAGGGAAGTAGGAAAATACAAAATAATTATTGAAGAAAAGAAAAAATAAGGAAAATAGGAAAATACAAAATAATTATTAAAGAAAAAGAAAAAATGAAATAACAAATCAACTATTTCGTTTTGAAAAGTATATTCCAAAGATAAACAATAAAATTTTGTAGATTTCCAAATGAATAATTACGGATGTGGTGGCGCGAAGACTTTTTTAAAAAATAACTCTTTATTTTCTTTTATTTTAAAATAATTCTTTATAAAATAATTCTTTATTTTTAAATAATTATTTATTTTAAAAAATAATTCTTTATTTTTAAATAAATATTTATTTTTTAAAATAATTCTTTATTTTTAAATAATTATTTATTTAAAAAAATAATTCTTTAAAATAGTTCTTCTACTGTTCTCGTAAAGAAAGCCAAGTGCGGAAAAAGAGCGGAGGGAATTTGGCGTGCGTATCGAATCCTGCTGAGTTGAAATCGTGCCGAGTTGAAATCGGAAACCCCTACGATAAAGGCTGATCGTTATCGATGAGAGATTCCTTTGTAGGGGGCGCGAGAAAGAGCACACACGTAAAACCAAACTGGGAGGGTGCAATTTTCTAAGTACACTTATCCGGTACGTTGTCCACCATCAGACGAGTTTTCCCTCATGTCGAAGTCTAGCTATATTTGGGGGTCCATTTAGTAGCCAGATGCGCATACATCGGATCCAATCACGCGCGTTTACTCAATCTGTGTGCTCCGTAACGCCGAGCAAAAAAGCTCCAAGGAGAATACCAAATGGAAATCACTTACGACTATAAAAAATACTTTATGGGCTACCAGTGAATGAAAGAGGAATAATTATCCATTTTACCTTAATTTGCATTATTCTTCTTTCAATCTTTTATCTCGGGTTCTTTAAATCCATTTTCACACATTTCACTTCCCTCTATATTTTTATACGGCGAAGACAAATCCACCATTTAATTCGCATTGAACTCTCCATTTCTAGGGAAAAATGTGAAAAAAATATTCTAGAATCGTTTTTTGCATTTTCCCAGTCCAATTTTGTTCTTTCGGCAAAATCTCGGGCATTTTCGTAATCAGCGGAAAATTTAGGATGAAATAGACTCTTTTAAATGATTAAAAACGGAAAAAAATATTTTTCGACTTCTTCGGTCACTTTTCCGGAATCTCAAAAATCACGAGATTTCAAAAGGTCGTAGAGTGAGCTTTTTTTATGATATCGAGATTTAATTGCTGGGTTTGGTGAAGGTTTTTGCCTAACTTAAATAATAGCGTTGGAATCATGTCGATATCTCGTGTAGATTACCCGGAAAGTCGACTTGAAAAATCGCAAAAAAAGAGGCAAAGGGGTGTGTATGGAAAAATTGGCAAAAATCGATGGTCCCACTTTGAAATTCTGCCAAAAATCGAAAAATCATCGGATTTGAATTTTTAAAAAAGCATATTGAAGAGAGAATCATAACGAAGAGATTGAGTACAGATTGGAGAGACAAATCCTAAAGGAAAAAAAGTTATCGATGATTGAGTGAAAAAACTTTTTATCCCCCAAAATTCAAAAAAATTTTGGGTTTTTAATATTCTTTTATACATCCATTTCGATATAATTTTATCCCCTGAGTACGAATCTACCATTCGTGTACCCCAAAAACCAAAATTTCTATGAAAAAATCGTAAAAAAACTTGTAAAAACACGATTTTTTATCTGTGTGCAGTGCTTTCGACAAAAACTCGGTGATATTCATAACCAGCTGAAAATTTTCGATTGGACAGACCCTCAAAACTATTTCAGAATCGAAAAAAAGTTGGACCCTCTAACCTAGACTTATCGAAAAAAGTAAAAAATTCAAAAAGAAAATCCCCCTAAATATTAACAAAAACCAAACAAAAAAAATTCAATAAAAAATTCAAAGCACTTTTCCAAATGTTTCTCATATCCATATTTTTTAAAACTATTCTTAACCCGTGTATCTTCACGTTAAAAAAAAATCGTTCTTTTTTCCCACCCATTTTCCAATAAAAAAATTCAGTAGGTACCAGTTTATATTTTTCATACATTTGAATAAATATAGTCCGTTAATAGTTAATTGTTGGTTCGTCAATAAATTGCTGTTCGTCGTTCCCTCATCTAGGGACTTTTCTATCGTTCGACACGCGTCAGTCCGGAGATTTGACGTGAGTTTTGAGTTGGATCGAAGTCCCCTCGTGATTGTTTATTTTTCGATGAACCAGGATGGAAGATAAACGCGTGTGGTTGTTCCTGATAACGCAATGATATTGATACGCGGTCGTTACATACCGTAGTTCAATCGAAGCGTGCATTGTGTTACGTGAGAGATTTGTATTCCGAGAATTGTGGCAACGACGATATACGTATATGTTGGACAATCACAGGCCTGATAAGCCGCAGGACGCGTTCATCGATTCCGAATAAAAAATATAATTTCGACCTACGCATCGAACCGACGTATGTATGACGATAAAACGCATCCACGAGCAATTCCAAACTGGCGCCCTCTTCGATCCGTTTGGAGTTCCACTTGATCGATAATGTGTACAGAATCAGCGAGGAGGGGGGGGGGGGAAGTGCTCGTCTCTTTGTTTATTGTTCGTACTCGTGCTGTAATAGGATAAACGTGAATAAAAGGCGTGGCGAACATTACCACGTGACACACGAGTGCGAGGAAAATAGTCGAAAACTTTTAAACCGCGATTTTTCGAAAATGAAACTTTTTTATCGAAAATGGCGACTGGGGGGACCTCGGTGCCATCGTCCTGAATGCACACAACAAATTTCGTACCGATTGGTTGAGTCGTTTCAGAGAACAGTGGTTTAATAGTCAATTTTTGAATATTCTAATTTCTCGTTATTCCAATACCTAGAAATTTAATTCCAGATTCAATAAATTCTTTTTTGTCAGTTTTTCAATTGGCTGACTCACGATCCCAAGTGATTCGAATAGATACACATTTAGAGATTTTGTTTTTTTTTAATATATTTTTTTGTAAATTATCGAGTCAATTGCTACTTGGAATTTTTCATAAAATTGTTTTAGGTGTTTTGGAGTTTTCGTAAATTTTTTTATCAACCTATTTAACGTTTTCCTGTCTTTCTCACCGTAGGTCATCGCTACGAAAAAACCGTTAGGGAGGATTATTCCTGTTGAAAAACTGGTTTAAAAAATTCGGTGAGAAAATTGTGAACAAAAACTTAGGGATTGTTTGATTTCATGCAAATATTTTCTGACTCTACAAAAAAAATAGGAAAATAGGAAAATAAAATAAATGGAAGAAAAAAATGAAGTGGCAATTTCAGAAGGCTTGAAATACCCCACAGACGATGGAGGACCACAACAAAGGAATCGCAATAGTGGGGGTATAATAATCGCGGTGGCAACCGATGTAGATGCCTTTATCGATTGGAACCAACTCGAGTAATATAATATTACGCGCGTGGTGTACGCGAACGTTGCTTTCAATGTTGGCAACAACGGATCGGATAATAATTCCGTAGTTGGTACGTGGAAGGTTGCAGGCTCAGCATTGATCTCGCTGTGTTTGTACAAACTTCTCTCTTTCTCTGTTTGTAGGACGTGGCACATCGAGAGATTCATCCACCAACGGCATTAATTCGAGGAAAGTCGCGAAATGCGATTGCGATACCTGGTAATGCAAGCTGCAACTGTAGGTACGTGCTATTCGTGATAATTAACGTGTCGTGTCGTTTACGAGATTCTGAGCTCGAGCCTAATCAACTTACATTTTCGAGGGACTGATCCAGATAAGTATACACATGTATATACGATTACAGTAAACGAATAATTTAAAAAATACTATTATAATAGTAGCATAATAATAATAATATAATAATTATACTGTAATAATAACACTGTAATAGTAATATTATTATAATAATACCATAGTAATAATACTATGAGAATAATACTATAACAATAATACTATTATAATAATACCATAGTAATAATACTATAATAATAATACCGTAATAATAATACTATAACAATAATACTATAATAACAATACTATAATAATAATACTATCATAACAATACTATAATAATAATACTATCATAATAATACTGTAATAATAATGCTATCATAATAATACCATAGTAATAATACTATCATAATAATACCATAGTAAAAATACTATAATAATAATACTATAATAATACTACTGTAATAATGATACTATGATAATAATACTGTTATAATAATACCATAATAGTAATACTATAACAAGAATACTATAATAATAGTACTATCATTACAATACTATAAAAATAATACTATGCTATTAATACCATAGTAATATTACTATAATAATACTGTCGTAACAATACTATAATAAGAATACTATAACAATAATACTATAACAATAATACTATAATAATAATACTGTAATAATAATACTATAATAGTAATATTATAATAACAATACTATAATAATAATACTCTAATAATAATACTATAATAACAATACTATAATAATAATATTGTAATAATAACACGTTATAATTTGAATTTTAATAAATAATAAAATAAATAAATAAATAATAAATAACGACGATTAAAAATAAATATTAATAAATAATAACATTCGGCCATCGATCAATCTACGAGACGTCCGATTAGATTCTGAAGCTCGTAACAAATAGCGACCACTTCGAACTCTAGCGGAAGTACCGATAAATATATTGGCCGATCGATGTTTTCCTAACGGAAACAGAAAGTTATCGGAGCATGAGAAGCGCGGGTAAAAATACACGCGAGTCGACCGGAACGCACGTATAGGTGCGTTCGCAAACACCACATTCGAGGATTACCAAAAATTCGTGTGATAACGCCACGATAACTCGTACGTCCGCGCGAAGCACAGCCGTCACTGGCAAACGAGCTACGATAAATCTATCTCTCCCTCACCGCTGTGCGTTCGCTACGTTTCGTTGTTTTTTTTTTTTTGTTTTCAACGGCCGCGATCGCTCGAGAGGACAACGAGCTTTCTACATGGGGCTGCGAAGGTCCGGTATACGCAAATACCCCCACAGTCATATGTATACAGGGTGACTGAAAAATTGACAATAATATTGAAAATGCTGGCCAGCTCATAATGATCCAGATTACCAAGATATTAGGTGTAGCAAAAAGAAATCCATGATTTTTTCCAATAGATGGCTTTGTTTGGGTTCGTTTGGGTTATCTGAGTACCCAGATATTAGGTGTAG
>JAPYZJ010002392.1:0-20899 GCA_030522765.1 Ophioninae sp. B BG-2022a
GTTTTTTTCCCTCGTTGTACCTAACACTCGCGACAAAAAAAAACAAACAAACGAACCGGCGCGCACGTTCCGGTGGAAGGAATGCGTCGAAGGATTGACCGTTGCCGGGCGGCGGGGCGGGGGGGGGGGCGTAGTTCCGACTACAGCACGAGTGAAACTTCCGATGTATCACGTTGCGCCGAGGGGGGGGCGGAGGGAAACGGAAGATTCGGTCGCGGGGTGTGCAAACGCACGCACGCGGTAAACGCGAAAAACGGACGCGAAACGGGAGGCGAGAAAATACGAAACGAGAGGAAGAGCGAGTGGACTACTTCACGCGGAAATACTTGGTCAACGACTGATGTGTTGCCAGGATGAACACGACGTCACGCTATACACGCGGGAGCTGCCGCTTCAAACGACGCGATTATATTTCGCGACGCGGCATAATGGAGTGTATTATAGGACCCGGCTGCGTTTTTTTTTTCTTTTTTCGTTTTCTTTTTGGCGGAGTACGGGTGGGGAGGGGGGACCACCGGGCCTTAAACCCACGGGACCGAACGTATTCTCACGGGACGAGTTTTTCGCTCTTGCGGGCCGCGATCCTCGTTTCTCTTCTTCGCCGTTCTCTAAACTTATATCTTCTTTTTTCCTTCTCATTGCTCGCGCGCGCCTCTCATACATGTAAATCCGTAGAAACCTGATATTTGTCCTTGCCAGGCACACGTGCGTGTTCACGTGTACTGTTTTCCTTTTTCCTCGAATAAACGAGATGTGGCGCCCCCCCCCCCCCCCCGGATGGGATTTCACCGCGAAAAATAGAAGCTTTAAGAACGCGAGCTAAACATAACCTCACAAATATACGGATCGAGTCTTGTCACGGATTGTTGTTTTTTTTATAGACTCGAGAGGTGACTCGAGCTCGATGAGCTTTTTTCAGATTTTATTATTTTCGGACAAATCTTCGCTCGGGTTTCGGCCCATAGGGATTTGCGGAAAATTCGTATTAATACTCATTATATTTCCTACTAGGTTTGAGCCGAAGTAGATGCATATTTTTTCCGCAACGTAATCTTTGTGTGCCCAATGCACGGTTTTCCCTTAAAAACAAAATGCATTTCGTTCTTTTACCTTGAGCGTCCTGTATCCTTAAGCATCGTTCCCTTGGGGCGCGTTCCGTAACTGTAATCCGGTGACCGGTCACCCATTATGGCGCGTTCCGTAACTGTAATCCGATGACCGGTCACCCATCCCCGTATCGGCGCAGTACGAGGCTGCTTTCTCGGGAGGAAGTTGATCACTGCCGTCTAGGATTTCATCATTCGTTCTTCCGGTCAAATAGCAGCCCACCTCCCCCCTCTGCCCGCCGTTGTTCGTATTGTAAATGATTGGTTCGCGCGTTAGAAAAATCCACAAAACTATCAAATGGAAACATGCCGAAATAACGTGTACTAATTAATAGAATAAACGAACAAATAATAAAAGGTTTTCGATATAAAATTAATACGATTGCCGCCTGTATAATTGTCATTTTCTTCTTTTATTCAAATAATTCTTGATCCTCTGTATTACGTAATATTTCAGTTTCATATTTTCGCGAATTCGTCTAACGCGCGAGCCAATCAGTTACAAGAATAAGAGCTTGGTAAAAGGGTGCGGGGTGACTCGTTGACCGGAAGAACGAAAGGATGTGCAAGGTGGCTGCGCAATAAATATGGTCATGTGACCTCGCGTATATCGGCAATAGTCAATCTCACACCACCCAACAGCCTCGCCCTGGGTAAGTACTCGGATGGGTGACCGCTAAGACGAAAAAGAGTCAACGAGAATTAGGTGAATCTTTTTCAACGAGGATCTATCGGCCATCTTGCAAACTGTTGAAAAAATATTTATCGGAAGTAATATAGTACACGTAAGACCTCCTTATCTTGAATTCGTGAAGTCCAGTGAACACATTCGCCTGCGCGTCGCCGCCATCTCGCGGCCACGATGAACGTCGTTTCGTAGCGAGAAAAAAAAAAACGTGAAAGTCGGTAAATCTGTCGAATAAATCAAGCGATCGATATCAGAGGTGCAACGCTTGGCGTGCACCGATTAGCTATCGAACTTTCTCCCTCTCTCTCTCTCTTTCTTTATTCTTTTCCCGAGGGCCTCCATCGTTCCGTTGCTTTTTACATGACGGAGCAAGATTCCTCGCGAAGATAATACAAAGCGTACTCGAACCCCTAGACGCGATAAAAACGTAAGAATCCACTGACTACGAATTAGGAACACGAAACATGGCGAAGGATCCACTCTGCTCAATGAGAAAATATTACCAAGCGAGGTTAAGTGATATACGAGCATTTCCCAAAATTGTCCATTACAGGTCTCAAACTCATTTTCGCTTTATCAATTTCCTCATACTTCTGTTATTATCCTCGAACATCCAGGTATTCTAAGGTCATCCAAGATCATCGGATTTGTTTGGGTTATTTTTTATTTTAGCTAGAAAATGTATCTTTTAACAACGACGATCAATTTTCAAATATGGGATTCGCGGAACACACTGGTTTGTATATAATTGAAGTAATCGTGTTTCAGAGAAAAAAAAACGATTCGCCACAACGATACTATTTGGAAAAATTCATTTTTCAAAAACCGTTTCTTTTAAACCTATTTCTCACGAATCAGTTTTCAAACAGTTTTCAAAAGGGTTCTTCAAAAATCAATTTTTCCAAACCCGTTTTTTTTTTCAAAATCGGTTTTACACGAATTGTTTTTTTTTTTCAAAAACCGGTTTTTCGAAGATCGATTCCTGAAAAATCGACAATACTTTGAAAATCACCGTTCCGTAACCAACGCAATACCGGTCACACATGCCGAGAGCCAACGAAACGTTTCGACGTCCGAGGGCGCGCGCGCGGTATTCTTCGCCATCACGAAATTTGAAATCCAGCGAAGATCGATCGAATTCATGATTTATCGATCTCTACGGTAAGGTGTTGCGTAGATTCTTTCCGATTCTGGCGTATCCGCGCGATATCTGCGTTCATCGTCGAAAAGGTTACACACGGCACACAGAAAGCTCGAACCGATCTCGCTGCTGGCCGAGCAGCTGTTGTTGCTAACCTAAGTACGTATGCACGGCGAGTACAAGACGTCAACGTATGCGAATACGCGTCGCTCTCACCCCGGAGGCGAAGAGAGACCCGCTCGTGACCTATTCGCTATCGATCCATTCACACGCGCGTGAGAGATCACGCCGCAGCAGCCTGCTGCCGCTCAACACCACGAGAGATCGCCCATCGGCCGCCGATCCATCGTGAGAAAGCGCGAGCCCGTCACGCACGAAAATTCTCTTTCCGCGACTTTTTTCATCGATTTTCCCATTGGAAAATGCGCTGAGACTGCGGGAGGTGAAAAAGTAGAAAGTGATCAAATTTTAAGTGATTTTTCGAGTTCGCCTTGTTTTAAAAAGACGTCCGAGAAAAATAAGAACAATCGAACAATAACGATCAATATAATGCGATGATAGATCAAAAAATCTAAAACTTTACGCAGTTTGGGTTTGATTGAATTTATCGAGGAGCAGCACGAACCTTTAAGTCCGCTTCTACCGAAAATCGGTTTGGAAAGACTTTCACAACTTCGAAAATCGGATTCATCGTAAAAATGATGTTGCGGTCAATAAACCAGCAACAGATATCAGCATTGTAACAGGAAACGATGTACCGATTTACCAGGAACTCGGAATTTCACTTTCTATCAGTTGAACCTTAAAAAATCATGAGTATTTAACGTTGATCGGCAATAAGCGATGAACGTTACATTCCACAAGAGAAAATTTCGCCAAACGTTAATGATTGATAAGTTCATTAATTTATTTCGTTTGGTCGAGTTTTCGCAGTTTTACCAGCTGCATTCCAAAGGTTAAATTTCCGCACGATCGGCGAGCACGTTTCACGCGCGATAGTCAAACACCGGAAGTTTGTTCCTTGAATTCCCGCGGTTTAATTGCATCATAGAAGTTAGATAGTATTCCAACTGTATCCTCCGCGTCTCCAAATCCAGTCTCGCGAAGAAATCTTCGATGTCCTCGTCCTCTTGACTGTTTGCATGTCCGAATATCTCTTCCTCTCCTCTTTCCGCCTCTCCCACGGTGCACTCGCTGATTTCTCGAGTGTAAAGACCATTGGGAAATTGGCGACGCGAGTCCTCGTCGCTCCGAAAATTCGTGGCAGGAGCCCGAACTTTTTCCAAGCCCGGAATTTTGCCCGACAAAACTCCACTTCCGGTGTTTCTGCCATTAAGAGAGGAACCGTTTCCTTGGTCGATTCGAACATCGTTATAAACGATGTTGTTGGTGCAGATCGGAGTGAAATCAAGCTTGCGATTCTTCTTCCGAGCTGTTCGATCGCGAGCTCGAATTGTCCCCGATGAAACTTTCGTCAACGGTGGATCTGTACGAACCGTACTCATTTCTGTTTCGTCAATGGGAACCATCGTAGCGACCGAAGAAGTTTCATCATGCGAATCGCCACTCCCTTCGGACGCCATTTTTTCCCTAAGTTTGGCGACCTCGTTCCGTAAGAATTCGAGCGCCTCGTCCGAATCGATCGGGCGCTTCGAGATCCCGACGTTTCTGAAGTTATCAGCGATCGCGGCTTTTTCGGCCTCGTCGAGGAACGCCAAGATTTCTCGTGCGGCCAGGTACCGTTTTTCCACTTCGCCACGAGATTTCAACGTTCTCAGAGCTGTCCTGTAAGCCTCGATCTCGACTTTGGTCATCAAGAGATTCGGATGGGGACCTTCGAGACTTAGTGGATAAGGAAAACGTCTGATTAACGGATCCGTGTGAGCTCGATGGTTTTTCTTAAACTCATCGATTCCCTTGTACATGCCGAGAAGATTCGTTGTTCCCTCGTGGAAATAAGTCGCGGTGTTTTCACGCTCGTTACGAAGCTCCGGATAAACGCATAGAAACGCGCGTTTCTGCATGTTGAAAAAGATACTCATGGACTTATGGATATCGTTGAAGTACCACCCTCTCGAAGTAACGTCGTCGCTCGTATCGGACGATTCTCTCCAATATCCAATTTCGTGCTCGAGTACGAAGTTCCACAAACTGGCTTCTTCGAGGTCCGAAGTGGCGGTGGAATCCGGACTTCTTTTCTCTTTTTCCGGCAACGACTTCCATTTCTTCAGATCAGCGTAACAAACCTGAAGATCACCGGGATCTCGTTCATCGGAGGATTCTTCGAAGATCAACTCCTCCTCATCGATTAGCGAAGCCTCAGCTGGCAATTTTTCTTCTTCCGGCTCTTCCGCTCCGTTCACCCCATCGGGACAAATATCGTAGTTGAGATACTCGTGCACCCACGCTTCTTCTTGCTCACTCGCGTCCATCGGGACTTCGCTGAGATCGATCTCAAATCGTACGCGCTGATTCAATCTCTCCAACACCGACGGATAGCCCGAATTCTTATCGAGCTCGAGTTCCTCCCCGCTGTTCCGCTTCTTTGGTGAAATCGTCGCTTCAGCGTTTTTCTCGGGTGACGTCGAGGATTCGTACAGTTTTTCGAGCAAAGATCGTACGGTAATTTTTTTCGGACTTCTGGAACACCGAAGGATCGATTTCACGCTCGATCCCGCAGGAACAGATTCAAGCGGTTTTCCTGAAACCTGAGATCGGCCATTCAAAATTGGCATGGTTAAAGATGGCGGAAGATTTTGCTCCGAATGAGATTCGATGCTGCACGAGACGTCATTTTGATCGTCGGGAATACTGAGACCGTTCAGAGATGAAGAAATGGGCAAGCCATTTTCGGTTTGAAGAACCTCAGCGTTTATCGCTAATTCGTCCTCGATCTCTTCATCCTGACCTGCTCTCACTCTCTCGAACTTTTCGTCTCCCGTCACCCACAAATCCTCGGGATACTCCCGCGTAAGTTTGAGAAGGGAAAACTTTGGCCCTCCGATCGAGATCATCAGTTCACGAAAAGTAGACAATTCCTGCTCCGAAATAATCGTAATCGCTATACCGTGGGATCCGTAACGACCCGCTCTTCCGGTCCTGTGTAGATACGTCGCCGCGTCGTTCGGCACGTCGAGATTCACGACTAAATTAACGTTCTCTGCGTCTATACCCCGGGCTGTCAAATCCGTCGTCAATAATATCCGACACTTGAAGTTCTTCAGCTTGTTGATTGCGTCCAAACGTTTCGTCATTTCCTGATTGCCGACGATATATATCGCTGAAAACCCGAGGCTGTTTATCCTGTTGCACACCGATTGAGCTCTACAAATGCGAGAAAATAATTTATAACGCAGGAACTTCGAAAGTTTATATCCAAAGAATAGTATTAATGAGGATCAATTGGAAGTAAATTTTAAACGTGATCGGATAAAAGTTGCGTAAGTTACAAACGAGAATCTTTTTTTTCTCAAAGTTACAACAATTTACATTTTAATTTAATAAATACATAAAATGTATTCATTAATAAATAATGAAATAGGGTAAAGAGCAGGGATAATAAATTATTCAAATTTCAACATTAATGTTCGACTGCAATAAATATTAATTAAATATATAAGTTAATAACTGAATAGTTTACATTAAAAATAAAGAACGTAAAAAAAGTATTAGGAATAAGGTGGATGACGATTTCATTACTATCACGAGTCGTTAAAAAAAGTGACTAATTTACCGTGACTGATAATTCGAGAAAACAAGAGCTTGCTTGAACGGAACCTTGCTGAAAATTTTCGTCAGTTCTTCAACTTTTATCTGCACCTGTAACATCGAACATACAAAATATATTGTGCATCAATTAATTTCATTTTCTTAGATTCAATATTTATTAAATAAATGTAATGTGATGAATTTACCTGTTTCATTGCATTTGGATGGTAAGGAACGACGGCCACAAATTGTCGGAGACCAACGAGGATGGGACCGTCATTGTCGGGGCTGCAAAGAGCGGGCGACCTCATGTACGTGGCCAAGAATGATTCGAGATCACCAGGATAAGTTGCGCTCGATGACACAACTTGTTTGTTTTCAGGCAATTTCGAGAATATGTAACTGTAAAATGAAAACAATAGTTTTTTAACGCGTAAAGTATAATCTTGGTTTTGTACGAAGTATAGAGCAAAATTATGTTTATTCAAGGGATACCCTAGTACATACTAACTTGATATCCTTTTGAAAACTAGTGTCCATGAGTTTATCAGCTTCGTCGAGAACGAATAACCGAACGCTGCTCACTTTGAGAAGACCCTTGTCGATCAGATGTTTTACGCGTCCGGGAGCGCCCACTGCAATGTGACATCCCTCCACATTCTTCCTGTCTTTCTCTACTGCCATACCTCCGATGAAGCATTCGACCTTGAGACCTGCGACACAAACGTGTTATTTTTCGTTGTAACGCAAGTTTGTATCGTTAAAATATCATGAACAAACCTTTCATTTCTGAACCAATGGAGCTGATGACTTGGGATATCTGCACCGCTATTTCGCGTGTCGGCGCCAAAATTAAAGCCTGTGGTCGTAATATTTCTAGATCCAGCATTTCCAGGGCAATTGTTCCAAACACTACGGTCTTGCCAGTTCCCGATTTTGCCCGTACTATTAGATCTGCAAAAACATTCTGAATTCAAATAAAGTAGTAAGAAAACTCTCAATAAACTCCAGATGTAATCTGGTAGTTTTTACGCTTAGAGGTAAAAGTGACTAATTATAAATATATATATCACTACGGATTACTACGGAAAGGATTCACGAGGAAAGGAAGATATAGATAAAAATAACACAGCGGCCTCACCTAATCCGCAACGACCCAGCGGTATCGCTTTCAATTGTATCGGCGAAGGTTTTTCGAATCCATAGCTAGCCATGCCATCAAGTAATTTTTGAGACAGACCCATTTGGAAGAACGTCACATCCTCGTAAATTTTTACGTCCGTGGTACGCGGCTTGGACATTAAAACGTGGGCCCTTGGACGAGCCATTTTTTCGATTCGTCGATCGTATTCTCCTTCAAAGTGCAACCAGCATCTAACTTAAATGAATACTTTTCGCAGTCATTGTTGAATTTCTTTTGCCAAATTTCGAGTCCCGGAAAATACCGGTTAGCCGCCAATTCTCTATGACCGTATAGGTTAGGAAACTCCAACTCGGACGATCGAACGTGTTTTCGACTGTTTGCATAGATTACGACTTTTGCGTATATTACGTAAATATAATATTCGTATCACAATAGAAATTCTTATTTAGCAGATCAATCGTTCGTGAAAAGCAGGAAACGGAAAATTAATCGTTTCATTTCCAAAGATATGACATTCTTGTCGACGAAAATTCAACTGAAAACCGGAAGAGCGGAAAAGCACATAGGGTTGTGCGCAGCGCTGCATGCGCGTACGTTGAAACGACATAATCGCGTTCTTGATATTTAAATAACGACAGAATTTATGTGAGTTTGAAACCAAGATAAAAACAAGTTTCCAATATACCAGTTCTGATCGTTATGTATTTTTATTGAGTTTCATCAATTTGTTTGTTCAAGCGTGATACACGTTACGTTTTATTCGTCGTCGTTTACAACGCACGACGTTCTTTTGTTTCTTTTTTAATTCTTCCGGTGTTAGCGGGTTAACCGTATTGTGTCGATTATTATTGTTGTAGGTTGGGCGCATAGGATCGTCGACGACCATTTGGTGCCGAGCCAAATAAATCGCGACATGTGGATGGTCAACCTAACCAAACTATGTTCAGTTATTATTCGCTTGCCTCATTCGTGTACCTTTTATTCTTATTTAATAAAATGAAATATTATTCATTAAATCCTTCATAATTAATTTTCCCTTCTGGTTTTCTGCCCAATTCTAATCGGAACTGGACGCAACAAAATCGTTTTTGCATTTTGTTCGTATTCTAGGTTCGTTCGTTGCAGGCAGGATTTGACATAATTCGAGAGAGATAACGCACCATCCCCTTTTTCATTACTATACAATTCATCGATTATATTAGACACGTACGAACTTACAATTATGTAGGTAAACAAGAGACAGCAGATTTTTCTTACAGCGGCGTTCATAAAACATTATTTTATTACATGCACGCTCGAGTTCGGTAGTAATGGCTGTACAGTGATGAGATGCTTGAACTCGGAATTCGTGTCGTCCAATGGTACAACACTTTCTGATGCGAGTGATTCAGACGAGTTTCTTCGCCTCGAAGAAATTCTTCAGATGGCGCATCTGCCATGCTCGCATTATCAATAGAATTGCGGTCTGGGCGAGCGACCAACGGAGGACCCTGCGATTCGTGCTCTCCGATGTTTGTCGGAATCTCTCCTCCCGGTACTGCCAAACAATCGTCATGTCAGTTTAAACACTTTTTAATCAAGGACAATACGAATATTAAACAAAATATCCGTAACAATGACTCGTAACCTTCGTTGCACGAATCGTGAAAATTTGGAAGAGTAAAGTTTACATATTATTAACAAAGCTCTTATAATGGAAAATAAACTATATTCATATCAAAATTGTAATCTGCATCGAAACTTACAACGTAAAGAAGGCGGCAGTTTAAAAGAATAGTCAGTAATGAATAGATAATAAAAAGAAAAATATTAAAATATAAAACATTTTTTAAAATATCTTTCGATTCATAAGAAATGATTTGATTAAAACACTTGATAACGAATTCCTAAAATAGATATTAAATATAAATACTCAGGAAAGCTTGGAATAGTTTTATAAAAGCAATTAGAAAAAAACTCTAAACATTTTATGTTTTGGATAATATTATATAGCCAATAGCACAATATGATCGAAGTCAATATAATTAAACGTATATCGAAATTTATAGTACAAATAAATATTATTGCATTTTTCAGTTAGACAAAATATGTATCTTTATATTTTTGTATATATAGACCAAATAGCGCAATAAGTATATTTACCCTTTGGTAATTCTGTTCCTTTGTGATCTGAGCTACTTGGTCCAAAAGTTGGCGGAGTCTCAACTGCAGCTTAGTCAACTTTTCTTGCTGCGCCAAGTTTGCATAATCGATGGTGTGATCTCCGACAGTTATGTCCAGATGTACTCTCTATTCGTAAAACAGATCGTTGACTCGTCATTCCTGACCTTTCCATTTTCTGAGTTTGAATGTAAACCACAAGGTTTTGCGTATCGATCTTAAGCAATGTTTTACCAGTTGCGTCCCGCTAAACCATGCGGTACTATTGGAGAAGAGGCAGATAGTATGCTCTCCGTGCATATGAGAGGTAAAAGATATGCGACCCTCGGAACTGTAGACTCTGGAGAGGAGCACCTTCTCATCCGGATCACGTACATCCACGAACATTCCTATGCCTGGACTACTGGGCATGAAACCTCCGCTGCGTGGGTCGAACAACTCCACCTTGTAATTAACTGCAAAAAAAAAGAGTTATTTTTCTCTACGAGCAACGATGCGTAACTTCTTTCTCGAAGAATTGAATTTAAACTTGGCTATTGAATGTTTTGGAAACTTAGGGTTGGCTTAGCGGATGGGGCAAAACATCTCTAGAATATACTCGAGAGTCGAAACTCAAAATGTGCGCGACCAACTTGGCGAATGGCGGTAGGAAGACTCGAATCGTAAATTTGTTGAAGCGGTTCAATAATTTACCCAAAACGGTCGTATCATCAGGAATTTCTTCGATGAAACATTTTCGCTCCGTATCACCGATGTGAAAGTACAGCCCGGTTGCGCATCGCGATAGAATCGCTATCACGACGAAAATACTACAATATTTTGTTATCATCGCGATGTTGCTTCGCGTGCGATGCTTCGAGGAACGGAGCACAGTTTGGAACGTCGAGCGAGAGAATTTACGGACAACGCGAAACTCTTACACGATCAGAAATGATCAGAATCCACGTCACCTCGGGAAACGTACCATCATGAATTGGCAAGCCGATGGCAAGCAGATGTGCGTATGGCTGACTTGACCGATAAGAGGGATATTCTGTTTTAACGACCGCAGGAACGAACACTTTTCGGACACATTGTTGGCAGCGCTGAATCTTCTCTACCAGAAGCCAAACTTGATAGTCTTTTCCGTATGTTTCCTTGGCCGGAGCCAACGGAAAATGCGCCTTTAGGCTATCATTTAATTATTGATTAATATTATACGATTCAAGAACCGACAAACGGTTCACTTCTGGAATTTCTAACCAACAAATTATCACGCGTTGATAGTAACCTGCCAAACATTCAAAGATATGATTGAACAAAAACGGCTAGCTACGCAAAAAGTTTGCGTTTTTGTTTTCTGCATAAACAATGCTCCGATGAACGTTGAAATTTATTTAATATGCACACCTCGTAACCGGAAGTGGCGCTTTTTTCATTATTCGCTCTCAACTTGGTTTCATCCGATACCTCTATCGGAAGTATGCGAAACTGCAAAAGTTTGTTGTAGAGTAGCCAACTCTGAAGTTCAGTTTTGCTTTTTGTAACTGTTTTCCCAACGATAAAAAAATACGGGTCCTTTGGATTTCAATGAACAACATATGCGAAAAAACGAAATCATGTTTGGTTCATTTTGATGGGATGTAATTACAGGGATATTGCGCGTATAGTATGTTGCCACACAATTGTATATATATCAACAAAATATGATCAATATGGTCGGCACTTTCGATTCTTATATACATACATACACACACGCCCATATAGCGTTCGATGTGTCAGACGAAATTGTACGTTACTCGTATTGTCGTAAACAGCACCGAGTCATGGAAATATGCACAACGTGGCTGTATAAAAATTCACTTCTATCTCATTCGTGGATAATAAGTACGGATCATCGTCATTGCTATTGCATATTTTTAGATACGCAGATTCAAGTAAGACGCGACGAAGACGCGCAATATTTTGTTAAGATTTTCCGTCGTATCCATGTCAATAATATCCCGATTGTCCCCTGTCGTGTGCCAGAAAGATGGAAATCCGTAGGGTATCAAATGGATGATAGGAACATCTGAAAAGAGCAAATGATTCTGTCAGACTTTTAACGAGAATAAAGATTTGAAAAGATTCAGGTTATATCGCACTAACTTCTCTGTAAAAATGGTATGTGATCGTCTTCAACAGCGTAATCAACGTGTTCCGGATAGGACTTGAAGTATTGTGGTTCTGGCGTTCCGTACGAATATTTCCTGAATGCATCGATATTTGCCAGAGATCTCTCTGCTTCCACGAGTTTAGAATACCAGCGTGTCGTATCCCGAAAGTAGTTATAAAATACCGGATCGGTGGCGCCAAGAAGATCGAGCAACACCAATAAGTCCTGTAAATCGAATAAAAATGAAACGAAAGTTACGACGCTAAACCCACGTCCATAAATTCGAATTTATAATTTATAACTTAGAATTATATACAGGGTGTCGCAATTAAGAATGTCATCCTTAAAATGGGAGGTTTTCCCCATTTCACGGATGACATTCTTACGTGGGACACCCTGTAAATAAGCGAAAGTTCTCGGACAACGTACTATTTTGTCTAAGTCATTGATTTCGGTCTTGAAATCGTGTTTTCTTTTAGTGTTACTCCACTTTCTCGCTAGATGCTTGGCTCCGTAGATTGAATCGTTCAGACCCCATTTTTTAAAAGCTTCCTCACCGTCAAAGAAGATGAACATCAAACTCACGTTAGCCTGTATATTTGAAATGAATAATTCCTGGATGTTTGAAAATACCGCACGAAAATGTACTTTTTTAATAGCGATTTGGTATAAATGGCAGATTACATTTCGACGACTAACTGTTTTTTCTGCTTTCAATGACTCGTTCATGACTGTGGCGAGATTGAGCAGTTGGGCGCATGGCACGGCACTGTCAATAGCACCGACAAAATTACCCTCTTTCGTGTACAACGAGTCGTAGTGGCAAGCCAAAACCAAATAACGCGTGGCATTCGGATCTAGCTTCGCAATGATGTTTTCAAACTCCAAAGTCCCCAAGTTGGGCGTCAGATCGTTAAAAGTGTCGGTTTCTACGCTCCAGCCCAGAGACTTCAGGGATTTCTTCAAATACTGCAATTGCAACGATAGAAAATATTTATGAAGGTCAACATAGAAATATATTTTATGTGGTAATAACAAGGTTACTCGGCATATCATTAAACTCTTTAATCCAAGAGTAATGTTTAATTCCTGTGGAAAAGTGAATGAAAATACAAAATTTCTTGATTCTCAAACCAAAATAAACCCAACTATATTTATGTCTAAAAAATAAGTTTCCTTTAACATTCATCAGTGAAATTCTAGCCCTATCCCTTTTCGTTTTCCCCAATAACCTTTTAACATTTTTCGGCTCACCCAAAAATCCTCAGAAAAAAATAAATGCAAATTGGCTTCTTTCAAATAGTTTTCTGTATCACTTGGGAATGTAGCGCATTGCCGGTAAACAGGAAAAAGAATGATAAAGAGTTTTTCAATACGAAATCATTAGAGACACATGTGGTTTGTATCGCCTCTGGGAAATGAATCTGCGCAGATATCTGCAAATCTGCAACGGTGTTCTATCTTCAATGGCCAGTCAATTATGTAATAGCATAATGAAAGTTGCCAGAGCATGAAGGTTACAGAATAAACTTACGAGTGGCAGGATAAAGTAATACCTACGTTTTTGACTTTTTTGTGTCCGGGACTTCCAACGACGCGAGGAATACAAATGTTGTCGAGAACTTCGTTCATATGTCTAGTGTTCGTCAAAGCAGCGAGTTTCGACAGCTGAGTCCGATTGATTTCGGCCGGTGAATGGACCAACTTGAAAATGGAAAACTCGCGTAATTCTTCGAATTGAGCAATGGTCTGTTGTTTTTGGATATTTCAAAGTCTCGTAGAAAAACTGCATCGAATACTCGTCAAACTGGGATGACGCGGTTCGGTCATTAGAGGTCATACGCAAACTTTTTCCGTCAAAAGATTCAAACAAATAAATGTTTTTGTAACTATTTCCTGTCAATTTTTCACCTGGATGGTACTTACCCTTTGGGTTTTGAACGAATTGATAACGAATGTTTGCTCCGCGGCGACATAAGGAATGAAAACGGTCAAACATAGCCTCAATAAAGAATTGAACATGTTGACACTCGGACGATCGCCGCGGAGAGACTGAAGCGATTCCAGTTCAGCGGACACGCGTACCATTGAGAACACAACAGAGGGCATACATATACACAGCTGCGTGCGCAGTGGCGAATGATTAGAACGCCTATGAACTTTTTCATAGCGAGTAGAAAACTACTTTCCAAGCAAAAACGCATCAGCGATTAAATACACGAGGGTATATAATTTTTTTTAGCTTGATTGAGTAAATCTTTTAATCGTTTTCGACGGATGTTGGAAAGTGACACTACTCAGAGGACCCAACAAGCGATGCCTACAAATATGATACGGAAATCACGGATTGACGGCAAACTTATAATTAGGACAACAGAACTGCTATGAAAAATTGAAAAACGTCTTTCTAAAACTTATTTTTTTTTTTTAAATAACGTACCCGATTTTTCAAGACCCAATAAATAGATTGCTTTGAAATTTGATACAGTTATTCGATGTTACAGAAGGCTAGTTTTGACTGAAGTTTTTCTTATCATTTCTCTTCATCATTTATTAACAATAACGATGTCGCGTATCGTAGAAAAATTAAAAAACAGATAAAATACTTTTTACGATTAAAAAATTATGGCTAAATGCCAGGTCAAGTCTAAACCAATATTACTTGTTCCAATAATAATGAATCTTTTGTTTTTCGATTTCGAATCAATCAGGTGATCAAAAATCCATAAAACCCCTCAAAAGTTTAAGGGTTACATAAAAATAAAAATTCCCACTATTTTTCAATCAGGTTATATCATCAACATCAATTTTTCAAAACGATCCTGACTCTCGATTCGCCGCAGTAACCTAACCTCTCAACTATGGCTAAATTCATTTCTTCACAACGAAGTTTTAAGCAAAATCGTGTTCTTCCACTGATCGTTAATAAGTTACTTTTTATAAATTACATTATCATAAGAATTACAAAATACAAAAACATTTTTCTAACCTCAAATATATGCTGTTTCATCTTCATACGTAGATGCTTCATTAATCCAGTACGTAAATAATTATCGAATGGTAATTTCGAGATTGAACGAGCCTCGTTCTACTTTGCATCGTTAGTCTCATTTCGCTGTGTGATTTTCTGTGCCGTTGGATCATTAAAAGTAGGCATTGGTATAGTTACCAAGCAACGTTGATTGGGGATTTATCTTCTCCAGCAGACATTTACTTACCGCCAAGTGTTTCATGCTGACTGAGAAAAGGACGCGGAGAATTTTTCATCGAACACCATTTCGACCGAATTAGTCTCATCGAATATTCAGGGAAAGGTGATATCAGCTATAACTCCACTCCAATAAATCTTTTCATAATTATTCACTACAATGAACCTCCTTTAACTTTTGTCTCGCCAATCTCACAGTAATAAATCTTTCAGATTGTCGATTCTTCGACATCGATTCAACAAATTCGACACCATTTTCGACAATTAAACGGGACTCGTTAATCATCCACGTTTTCGAAAAACGATGTTTGTTTTCTTCGTCAATTCCAAAATGGACGAATAATGAAAGTCGAAGCTTCAATCGTATCGATCCTCTTTGCACTCCAAATAACAAATAAATAAATCGATGGAAAAAAGCCCTGACCGATTCGCTTTCAGTTTATTGACTGAAAAACAAACAAGACATTCGCATTATAAACTATTAATCCTACGTTATATAAAAACTTAAACACTTTTATCGCAGCGTTTTTGTGCGTCCCTTACAAATTTGCTGCAGTTTCGCCAATGTTGAAACATAACGATGACGAATTAGCACACTGTGTTACAATTGTTTATCAATTTATCTAATATATATATATATATATATATATATATATATAATATTGACGAATGCAGCACGCGAATTGTTCCGCGTGTCAGACGGTCGGATTTTGAGCAACACCATCTCGCGTGAAAACATTAAAAAAAAAAGATAAATATTTGCCATGAATCATGATTAACGGACATCATCAACTTTTTCGCTAGTGTCCTCGTATTGTACACATTTGTAGTCTGCTTCAGTAATTTCATCCGCTTGAAAACCGTTCCTCGAGTAGACTTCAAATTTCAGATTATAATTTTTTCTCCCGAAAATTCGAGGTTATCTCTTATCCTAAACGCGCGTATAAAAAAAAAACAATGCATATAAGTTAACGCGTAAATGCTATAAGTTACACAATTATACACTAGTGTCGTATAAATTACATATACTTTCGGATCGCGTGCGCACAGATAGCGCTGCGCAAACAATTTCGACCTAATCTTCAACGGCGCTCTCCCACTTGCCACGAAATTAAAAAACAAAAAAAAAGGGATGAAAAAAAATGTTCGATCGTGAATTGAATCGTTATTTTCATTCCGCGTTAATCAAAAGTTTCGAAACGTTGCCGTACGCATTCCGCCTAGCGGAATTGGTACGAACGCAAGCTGCGTTGTAATTTCACGTGTGGGCGATTGTTGCTTTTTTTTCTCTCTCTCTCTCTCTCTCTCGTTCATCGTGTCCCGTTGCTTTTCGGCTCCAAGCCAAAGTCTCGTCGTGAGCCCGTTCTTTTTCTCGTTCGTTTTCACCTCTGCTGTTTATCTTCGCTGCCCACGCTGTTGCGTCGCTCTCATCTGTGACTGGCGCAGTCTCCGCGTAGCCAATTTTTTCAGTAGTTGTAGGGCCCGTACTGCGAGCCGTGATAATACGGGCCAGGATAAGCGGCTGGTGCTGGATAACCGGCGTACGCGTATTGTTGCTTTTGCGGATAAACTGCGAAAATAATAATTCCATTTGAAAAATTGTCGCACCCTTGTGTCAAATATTTCGGAAAATATTCGCCGGAAATATTTCAGGGGAAATATTTCAGACGGATTTTGGAAAGGTTTCGAAAATGTTTTCTTTCTAGAGAAGATAAAAAAAAAGATTATCTTTTTTTGATAGAGAAGAAAAAATATTTCAGGAAAAATTGAGATGGAATATTTCAGACAGATTTTGAAAAGATTTCGAGAAAGTTGTTCTTTTTTTAATTGAGAAAATCGTGGAGATGAATTGGAAATAATTATAAATTAATTATGTGCTACACAGGAATGTTTCGTTTTGTTTTTAAAAATGCAAAAGAATTTCCAAAGATCATATCTCGCATACTTCTATCGTATATTCCATTCTGTCTTGATCGTTGAAAAATGGTTCTTGAAATTAAGAAAAAAAAAACGAGAAAACGTTCCCGGGCTTATCGTACTAAAAATAGCTCGGTACCGTTATCGGGTCAACGACGGCTTACTTGTACGTCACTCGAAAATTTAATCAAGAACCGAACAAAGGGCCGGGAAAAATCTTCTCGTCTCTCGAGCGTGGAAGAATGGAAGGAATATTCGCGGAAAGAAGAAACGAGAGATGATTCTTGTCACTGGCGATGCGTGGGCAAAGATTATTCGATTTTCCAGTCTCGCAGCTTCGATATTATGAGCTTGGAATAAGCAAATACGAGAACCGCGGTTGTAGGATTGGCGATGCGTGAAACGGTCCCTCGTTCGGAAGGATCGATGTTAGAGCGTCCCTTAAGGGGATACAGATTTTTTTTTATGTACTTCGAACAAATTTTATAATGTAACAAATACAGTTTTGGCTCCACGTATTATTATATTAATATTATATTAATATAATTTACTAATTAATAAACCAATTATTAATGAATTTAATAATAATTATTGTTATATTAATATTACGTTAATTTGAATAATATAGATACGTATATTTTTATTATATAGCCATTTCGTTCCAAGTACTAAAATCCCTTGCCCATTGAATTTTTTTTTCCATAATGACACAAGCCCAACCCTGGAGCCTGAGGTTTTTACATAAAATAACTAACTTGGTTAATCTTCGAATCGCGAATTACCAAGCATGAAACGATGAATTAAGTAGAAACCAAAAAAAAAACGAAATATACATTTGTATTACGAAAATTATAATGAGTTATTCAATGAATAGGTTATTTTTTGAAATACGTTCTATTTAAAGTCGTATTTCCATGAACTCGTTCCGATGCAACTTGGCACGACATACGGTAGGTGGAATGCGCCAAAATTTAGCACGGATTTCAGGATAACACCGATAAAACTAGGACGTACTGTATATATATATATATAGACGTTAAAAGAATGTTGTCGTCGAAAAAGAGACACTCTAATATCCGTGTGCGCGCGTGTAGAACTTTACATATCACGAATGACGATGCTAAGAGGAACGGAGATACTTCGAGCTCGGGTTTTCGGGCAAGTATGTCACTTTCCCACTGACCGGCAGTTTGCTGCAATGACGATGGATTATTCGAGCCGAGCGTCGTGTCCGACTAAACGAAGTTTCTCTCTTCCTCCATCAACGTTTTATTCATTCCTTCTCGTTGACCGAGAAGAATCATTCCAGAATGGAGTATCGATCGATCGCGGAGAACGGATAATCAACGACATAGAAAGTACAATGTGTGTGCAAAGTTGCAATATTTCAGAAACGTATGGAGTTTTGTAGCGTGCACAACACACAGTCAGAGCGTGACAAAATTACACTAATTCTCGAGCTGGCGAGTCAAACAGAGCGTGAGTCTGCGATGGCTCTTGAGCAACGTTAAAAAAAGGAAAAAAAGAAAAGTAAAAGTACGTTGGATCGCGAGAGAAAAATGAATATCGAACGAGCAATGAGCAATCTTCTCAGTGTCAGCTTGAGCTGACTTTCCAATCCTTGCGAGCATCAACTCGTGTTAACTCTAATCAACGATCCGCTAAACTCGAAATTCCTCAGATCGTTACTTTTTTAACTCGTTCCGAGAGCAAAACTCGTTTTTTTTTTCGCTGCCAGCTCGTCGAGTGATTTCGTAAATTCATGAATAGTAATGGGTGTAAAGAATTTTATTCTTTTTTTTTTTGTCACTTTTCGGGAACTCGAATTTCAACGACGATCGATTGCGGATCGAATAATCTTTTGCATTTTTTTTTTAACATTTGATTTTCTGTGCTCCGCGACGATTGTTCGGTTGTCGATGCAGTTAAGTTTGGGAAAAACCAGTTGGATTATATTACCTTTGGATCGCCGGAAAAAAGGATTCTTTTTTCTAAATTTTTTTATAATACTGATAAAGCCATAAAGTGGGTTGGAAACTCCGTCATCCATATGTACTCGAAACAATTTTTTATATGACGAAAAAATTCTAAATGGCGATCCAGTGTCCGGTAAAAAAAACCCCTCATTTTCGAAATCCTTTATGAGTGGACTTGAGAGAAACACGCGTAATCATCTAGTAGAAAAACATTTTAACCAATCTAACACAATTTTTAAGACAACGTCGTATTTCCGACTAAAAGAAAATTTTATTAGTTTATAAAAATTGAAATTGTTAATCGACCGTAAATATCCAGTGTACTTCGTTAACAAAATTTATACATACGAAATTTCTAAAAAAACAATTATTAAATAATTATAAAAATATCGAGTTATGAAAATAAAAACCAAACGAAAAAATGACTTGAAAACTTAAGGATACATAAAATAAACCTTCCAATTCACATCTTGACTGCTTTCTTCACATTTTTAAAAAATAGCCCTCAAGAAAGTTTTTCCGACCATCCAAAGCTCAGGCCTTAACAATTTCAGGTCACATTCAGGCTTTCTTTTTGGTGTCAATATTCTTTGAAAAAAAAAAAAATGAACGTGTGAGCGTTAATGGAAAATTAGAAATCAACGGGTGAATGTTTGGGTCGAATGAACGTTGAATCACTCTTGAGAGTATTAAACACGAGTTGTATTTACACACGTACAATCAACGATTAAACGCAAGCGGCGTTTTATCGTCATTGATCGTTTCTTCTTTTTTTCGTTTGTTAAGGAAGCTGTTAATATCTCTCTTCCGGTCGATCGATTATTCGCTTCTTCCCTATCATTCACTCTCTCTCTCGACTAATTTCTCCACGATAATTACGATCAAAAGAAAAGGAAGAAAAAAAAACGGCGAAAAAGTGAGGCTCGATCGATCGAGAATTGACGAAAACGCCGGAGGCCGGAAGTTGCGAGACGCGGAAACTCTCGATGCGTACAAATACTCGTTATTTCAATTCTCCCGAGTATCAGAAGCGTTGAACGGTGTCGTTACTTTTTCACTTCCGGAAGTGTCTTCACGACTGGTTTTGTAAACGAGGCTTGCGTTATTTTTTTTTTATCGCAGCAAAAAAACAAACAAAATGAAATCGTTTCGGCTATCGTCCTATGAACAAAAAAGTACAAAATTTTTTATGGTACCATAGTGAAATAACGAAATAAAAAAAAAATAAAAAAGATGAAAAAATGGAAGAAAGACAGTTAGTAGAAGCAAGTAAGTGGTTACTGTATGTACCAGGCATGAGGTACTGCATGTTCATCGCCTCGTCGCGCATTCTCTCGCCCCTCAAGCATATCGCAGCAGCGCTAAACAATATCGCGCTGACGAGCGACCAACCGACGCCGACCCAAGCAACCACGTACGACCAGTCGTACGAGATTAGCGCGTTGTCCTTGAGGACCTATCAGTCGAGGGGATGATTGGGCGTAGCAGGCGATGAGAAGGACGCGTCTCGTTGGGCCAACCACGCACGCGTTTAACCAGCCAGATCCCCCATGTTTTTGTTTTGTTTTGTTTTTCGTATGTTTTTGTTGTTTCGTGTGTGTATGATTTTGTCATTTTGGTTTTTTTTTTTTTTTTTTTTTTTTTTTTTTTTTTTTTTTTTTTTTTTTTTTTTTTTTTTTTTTTTTTTTTTTTTTTTTTTTTTTTTTTTTGTTTTTTT
>JAPYZJ010002393.1:0-20898 GCA_030522765.1 Ophioninae sp. B BG-2022a
TATACCTCGTTAGATAGCTGATGAAACATAGATATTTTTAAACACATCTGCCGAACAAGTGCCATAATATTTTTTTTAGATATCCCTTAGAGAAAAATAAACTACCTATTATTTTTTTTTATTTCTTAACTTTCAATTGTCTACTACAGCCTATTCAATTAACTGATGCACTATTTTAATGATTGACGTCTTGAAGCATCTTATTGCACGTGTAAAACTGCAATAATTATAATAATAGGACACACAAAATAAACAAAATTAAATTTAGTAGCCTAGAAACCGGCAATGTTCAATAAGAAATGGAAAGTCAAATACCTCGAAAAGGTTTAAGTTTAGGATAGGGTGTTACATAATGAAATCAGTCAGAAATGATGGGTACTCCACGCCCTTAACGGATGTAGCACGACTTTTCCTGTAACCCTGTATATATATTATGTAGGTCGTTGTTCAGAATCTTTATGTTTACGTCAGTACGTGGAAAATGAAATATTATCCCTCTCGACTTGGTACAAGTCGCGTATATTTGTGTATGTATATTTCAATCTCCACAATAAAGTGGAAAACGAATCTCCAGTATCGATCGTCTGAAGCTTTTTCGAGGTATGAAGCTCTATCCTGTTGAGGACTTGCCAAAGGCAACGTATACTGGGCAAAAGAAATTTAATGTATATATATATATATCTATGTATACATATACAGGGACGATTGATACAAGCATGTACCGGTCCAGAACCATCCCTGAATTGTTATTAATTTTTTACGGCCGCCAATTAGACGCGCCCGCTGGGCGGGCCTACATCGGTGAGCGACACGCACGTGTGTAAAGGCGGGTACAGACTGCTGTAACGTAACATGCAATGTAATATGAATGGAGCATTTCATAAGTGTGGACGCAGCGCGCGCACAAACCGAGCATATACGTGCTCACGTCTTTTCCGGCATGCGCGCGTTGTTTCCACCAAGTTGGCAATTTCCAACCAAGCGTCCAGTTTCAGATGTTTTTTGTAAAAAGATTCATTCTGTGGATTCCACAAAATTTCACTTGTTCTCTACGCCTCAATTGACTGCAAACTTTCTCTTCACTCCATGATTCATGTGTAGGCTCTGCCGAAGCTGTGTTTTCTTCCATGGTCGCGCGCGTTCCGCAGTACACACACAGACACCCGTCCACACTGACGCTCCGTGCACACTGCGCGCCCCTTTGTGTTCGGCGAAAAACCCGACAAAAGCGGATCGCGGCGCTCACGTGTTAAAATGCTCCGTTCGTGCGCGTAGTGCGCGCGGTTCGTGCGCGCAAGGCGTCTACACTAAGGGATTTCAGTTACAATCAGTTACATTGCATGATACATTGCGACAATATGGACGGCAAATTCTTTCATTGCGTGTTACATTGCATGTTACATTACAGCAGTCTGTACCCGCCTTTAGTGCCCGGAGGGGCAGTACCTCCAACATAGTTACTGCCTCTGCACCAAAAAAAAACGCACTAAAAACCATAACGAATAACAGTTACGACATCTGCTATGAAGCACGCGCACCGATAGTGCCTTTTCCGTTGCGCACAACCACATGCAAGCGCACACCGACGGGCGGGAGCGTCCGCATGGTAGGGGTACTCCCCTTCCGGGAAATAGCCCGGGCAACAACGGCAGCCGCTGATTGGCTGCCGTTAAAAATTAATAACAATTCAGGCATCGATCTGGGACATGCTTATATCAATCGTCTAAGAATTTCACCCCCTACCCCCCATTTCAGGGATGACATTCTTATCTGGGACACCCCGTATAAATCTATATCCTTGTACATTTTTCAACCTGTGGTAAAATATATTTTTACTACATATAAATGTATTACATAAATTGTTATATAACAATAAATCAATCATTAATAATACTATAATATTATTTACTTAAATTAAATTTTTTTATATTATAAAGAATCAAATAAACCAATTTAAAAAAATTAGTTCGGAGTCTTTTGCGTACCCCTCGTATACGTTCTTCACGCAGTACTTGACAATTGGAAATATTTTTTAATGTGTACCACTCCTATGGAGATGAATGAATTTCGAGGTTTTTCCCCAACAAAGAAGAAGGCTTTGGGTGACGATATTTTTTCCACGTAAGTCCGTAAAGTGCATGCAAAAATTCAGAAAAAACATCGAGGCGAGCCAGAGACAGGGATGTCTACGTGCAATTAGGTTAATACTCCTTCAGTGTACAGATGTACATTCGTGTGGGTGAAACGTCAAGACGCGAGTGTAAGTCGCACCTCTCTCGGTGGAGAGATAGAAGTGACAAGCATCAGGGGGAAAAAGTAATCCCGACTGACGGAGAAACGGTCTCGAGAGACCAAGAACGAAATGATAGAAAACCATCGACTGTGTAGCATCGCTGGTAGAAAACACCGGCGTCTTTTCTCGCCCTTCACTGCCTTTATCCCCACGGGCTTGCACATGATTAGATCATCCCTTCGCCACTAGCAATTCCCATTTCCCTCGCCATAAAAAAAAGCTACCATCAGCACAGCCTAGAAGCTGTCAACAATAGCTTTTTCCCTCGACCACAACACACACACACACACAATTCTCACTCATTTAAGACACTGCTTTTTCGACGTTCATCATTCCCCTTGAAACCTCGTCAGCAAGCTCCTGAACACTTTCGGGATAAAAATGACAACAAGTTTGTCACCTAAACTGTTGTTCACTTTTTGCTCTTTTCTGCTGCCTGAAACAGCTGAGAATGTCCAGAGGACAACATTAGAAAAAGCTGGACTTTCTGGAACTACGAGCACATCTGACCATTGTGAAACTGTCGGTTTTTAACACCTTTGGGGATAATTGTTAATAATTCTCGAGTTACCCTTTTTTTTATACAAATCAAAGTGCCAATCAATCAAACCTGCGAAGTGTTTGGATAAACCAAGTAATCATTAGTTCATGCCATTATTTCAACGACTAATCAGCTATGCAGATAGCAAGCAGATAGATTGCAATCAGATTGCAATCCATCAGCTATGATTCTCTATCGCAATTTTTTATTGCGTCATCATTTCATTCAATAATCCATAATGATATCTCAGTCCCCGTTGACTGAGGTAGCATTGGGTCAGTATTATATCATTCGTCGACACTGAATTGACATTCCGCTATTTTTTCAAGAAGTGACTCGAATAATCTTATAACATTATGCATTTTTCAGTCGAGTTCAACTTGGGGTTTAGCTCAAATCAGCTTGAGCTCAATACATCAGTCCATGTCGACTACATCCACTTCAATGCTATCTCAACCAACGTGGACTAAGGTATCATTGGGCCAATACGAACCTTCAGAGATCTTGTCTCCAGCGTTTGCTCCAAATCAATTGGAATGTTCATTTGAGCCTCGAATTGCACAATTGCAAGCATATAGGCTTTATATTTTCGAGACTGGGAACCCATGACCCCTAAACGACCATAAGTCCTCGTTCGATTGTATGAGGTTGAAGTTCGCAATGTTGCGACGCAACGAAAATCATTATTTTTTAATTTATCTATATCTATTTCACTGTAATCGTAATTAAAATACCTCAATAATTATACAAATCTTAATTGTGATAACCTAGAATTCAAATATGAAAAAAAAAAATATTTCGCCATATAATAGTTCTAAAGAAATAAGAAAATGAGAAAAGAAATTTCGTTGCGATGCATCGATGCGAACTTCAAGTCCATCCGATTGTCTTATCTTAAAGACATCAATCAAGACACATTGGCAGTAGAAAATGTTCAATGGCAATGAAAAATCGTCAAACAAGAAAAGAAAAACGACTTGGTTTGTGCTATTCCATCCTTCATACATATCCACATAAAAATAACGCGTGAATTCTTCACCCTAGTTTTCATGGATGAATTCGTCTCGATCCTGCAGTTTGCAGACGATAGCCGTGAGGCCAAGTGCGACTCAAGTGTCGTTTGGTGAAAGACGTTTCGAGGTCGTACTGTTCTCGCGCAATCGAGGGTAGTTTGCGACACGGGCATTATTATTTATGGGCTAGGTAAGCTAGCAAACCCGACGGGTCAGGGATAATACAGCTCGACAGGAGTCGCTGTTGCTGCATAAACTCGGAGGAGCTACGAGCTTATCGCATGCTGGAGAGAATAAGCTCTGAGGCTCTTGTCCTCCAATGTCAACGAGAAACGTGACTTAAAATCTATTTGACATAAGCGTGCATGGTTACGTTGTTTTCTGGTGGCCGTCAGAGAGAGGATTCAAACGGTAACAGATACCGCGATCCTTCCATTAAAATGCTACGTACGGAAAGCGTCGCTTGTCGTACAAGCTTGGACGCGGATGTCCATTGTCCGAAAAAAATATGTCAAAACGAGACTCACTTGAGCTGTGGAAAATTGGGACCTCAAGTTCGGCGTTATTTTTTCGAACGAGCTATTCTTTAAGAAACTTCTTCCAAGAATGATTCTTCGTTAGATAGACCTAGGAAAAGATCCAAACGGAAAAAAACAGGGCCCAAACAAATAACCGAAATAAAGCCCAAACCGATTGAAACAATGTAATTTCCATGAAACTTCATTATTAAACCATAGTGCTTGATTATTAATTACTAATAAACCAGTTTATTATTCATTAATAATACTCGAGTTTATTATTAAGTAATATTACATCAGTTTATCATTAATTAATAATATATTAGTTAGTAGTCCGGTTGAACCATTAATTAATTAATAATGAAGAATCACGTGGAGTATATACATATATATTTATTTTTAACACGATTTCTCAAATAGTTTTTAAGTTTTGTCAAACACGCTTTTGCCATGTACAATCCCAATGTACGAACGTATGTGAGGCGAGTCAATGTATGGATATGAATATCAACCGCAGAGAAGTGAAAGCCTGGGAAGTGGAGACGGACAGAGAGAGAGAGAGAGAGAAAGGGAGGGAGGAAGAGAAAGAGACATTATATCATCGCCAATAAATTGATGTTTACCATTTGAATGGGGCCTCAATCAAATCAGTCAAATTGTTTATTCAATGGTCGCGCAAGATGACTTACGTTTCCCTTGGGTCTCTCGAATAATAGGAACATTTCGAGAGATACGAAGATTCCTGAATATCGAGAAACTATTCTTACGTGAGTGTACGCGCGCGCGCGCGCGCGCGTGTGAGTGTGTAAATCGGAAGGGAATCGTAGTCGAAGAAATACGAAGAATGGAGTACCCTCGCTTCATATTTCAATCACGTTTTTCTCTGGTCCCGCAAGCTTGGCTTCTCTTTCACTTTTCACTGATCGTGATATTCCCATCGCTGGGAGTCTGTGTGTATACAGGGTGGGCATAGGATGCTAATTCGACCTATTCCTTGGAAAGGGTTATTTCAGAGGTCATTTGAGTTCAAGTGAGCCTCATCAACTACAGGTAAAAACTGAGTGATTTATGCGGTAGTTTTACGATTATTCCAAAAGTTTCAGGCTGCCCGCCCAAAACAAGTAATTATCAAAAATTCTCATTTCGACATATTCAATTGATTTTTTTCTAAATTAATTGCTGGGTTAACCACATGAATTAATTCTTTACGTGATTGTAGTAGTACATTCAATTATTTGTATCTTTTAAGTGTACTTTTTTCGGAAGTTGTTTCAATTTTTGGACTAAAATTTTAGAATAATTTAAATAGAAAACAAAAATATTATCAAACAACAATATTCATTTTAGGTAAAGCTGAAAGTGAACTCAAGATTTCGGAAATTCTGAAAATTTCAAGTATCTTTTTTTTCAAAGCCATAATTAAATTGTCAGCTTTCGGAAAAGTACGTATTGAATTATTTTTTTGTTTTTGAGTAACAAGTCGAGAAGTTTCTAAAAATAATCGCAAAATCACTGTAACTTCGTAACTACTCAATTACGACTCCCACATGTTAGGGGTTTATTTAATTCAAATGACCTCTAAATTGACGTCTTTCAAAATACCGGATCGTATATTACCGGTCACCCTGTATACCACTGAGATGAGCATCCATCCGCAAGAGTTTCCCAACGTCATTGTACATCTCTATTCCATACAAATAGAACCAACACGCACCTCTAAAACTCGAGGGTGCTCCTTTCTTTGGAAAACCTGCATCTGTGGGTTTGGCATTTTCTCGTATGTGTTGGAAACGATCGACAGTCAGGGCGGAGGAAGGATTTGATGGCAATGCTGGTGGAGGTTTTTCTTGGTCGACAGGGAAGTTGAAAAAGGTCGAGTGGGATATGAGGTCAAGTGAGTTATTGGTAAGGTTTCGGATGCAATTGCATTTTGAGTCGAACATGACTAAAAAATCAACCAGAAATACATTAAACTCTCGGTCCTTCGGTCTTGAAGCACATATCTCCGCAGTGTACTCGTTTCTACCAAGACCCCTTTCTTTTCACTCTGACCTGCATGGAAAAATAAATATTTACGATAGTTTACAACCACCCTGCGAAGGATCTAAAGGGGAGCACGTTTCGAAAGTTATTTCGCGATATAGATTGATAGTAAGATGAAACGGGATCGGAATTGTATTTATTATAGCCGAGGCATGGAATACGGAAGGGAAGGGATTGCGGACTATGACCAATCGGCTATCTGCTTTACTGCTACGTACCGAGTCCCCTATTGCATTTTTGAAAGATTTCTAAAAAAATAGGAGGGGGGCGCATAACATAGATAATATACCGGGTGTCCCAGAAGTGGTCACGGAACAGGAGATTGGGGGTCTCGTATTAACCTTTAATCAATGTTTAAAGGCTTTATAAATTTAATTTTAACGTATCAATGTTTAAAAGCATTAAAAACTCACAATAATGAATTGTTATATATTATTAATCAATCATAATGAATGATTGTATGAATGATTATTTATTAATGAATAATAATATATCAAATATAACGTGGGGGTTCTTTTATTCCATATACACCCTTGCGGGTTTTTAATATCTCGTTTCTTTTTTCTCCGCCAGTTCCAAATTGTATTTCGCACCTCTTCCTCAAGATCAATCGTAGTATCCTCATTCTACTCAGGTGTCATCACATATTTTTAAAGCATATACAGATGCTTTCGTTTTTGTTTTCCGCATCTTGTTTACGCTGGTAACGCGTCATCTTCATTCTTCTTTCTTGTGCGGGTGAAACCACACGTGTTTTTGCTTTCTTTAATATCGTGGTGAACAGAAAAAAAAGGTGAACATGAATAGAAAACGTGGAAGGTGTACATCGACCGACAGCGAAGATAAGGACAACTGTTTTGACAAGAGAATCAAGAGATTGGAGGAATTTCTTCGGAGGAAAGAATTGAAAAAAGAACGAAAAAGGAAGCGCAGTAAGTCTCCAATGAGAATATGTTTTACTTTACTGTCGATTTTTTCCGTGAAGCATTCTTTCTCAAGGTTCTCAATGACAAAGTTTAGTCACAAAGAAAAAACCTTTCATGAGAATAGTTATCAGGACTATACGGTCGACCATCCGTGTAGGCTCTAACCTACACGGAGAGTTTTACTCCGGCAAAGCTGTCATCTGTGATATTGTCTTCTGAGAGATTCTCAGTTGGGATGATACTATAGACGGCCATCCGTGTAGGCTCTAACCTACATGGAGACTTATACTCAGGCCAGAGCCAATAACGGATATTAGATACGAAATCTCGATCTATATAAAATTGGAAATAAATTTCAGTCATTATCGATTATTTATTAGGACATCGACATGACTCCAGTTATTTCGATACTCTCCTGATGCCGTTCATATGTACGAAGAGTGCCAAAGCCAGACTTCGATGCGGTCCGTTAATAACTACGAACCTGAGAGAGAGAAAAACCTTGAACGCCGGGCTGGAACGCCAACTACGCAAAGTGCAGAAGTTATAGAGCAAATGGACAGCTCTGACCTTCCACAGGTCTCCGAATCTAAGACACAAGAGGGTGGCGTCGGAATTACCCTTGGTAAAACAATTTTGGAGGTAATGGGAAAGCGGTTCTTAGAAGATCGTTGTTTGGCTGCGTCCATCCCAAAAGATTTGAGCATCCGGTGGGAAGAAATTTTAAAGAGAGGTTTGCCATCTGAAGACAGGATGGCTATGATTAAAAAATACCCACCTCCAAAATATTGTGACTTAATGGACCCCCCAAAAATCAATCTGGAGGTTCGAGCGTCTCTTCAAGAATCTATCATCAAAACAGATGAACGCATTGAAGCCAAGCAGGCAAAAATTTCAACATGCCTAGCGGCAGTCGGGAAAACCTTCCTGAACGCATTAGAAAGGTCAATCGCTCAAGATTATTTGATCATTTTTGAGCAACTGAGTGATATTGGAAGACTGTGGGCAGATATACAGCATGACGAATCAAACATTAGAAAGAGGCTAATATTGACTTACCTTCAAAACAGATTGAAGAAAAATTACAAGCTGCTAAAGCACTGGAAAACTGAAAACGCGACTTGCGACCAGTGATGAAGTCTCAAACGAATAATGCCACGAAAAACTCGAAATTCCCGCCCCGTCGCCCTCAAGCAAATCAAAAATCGGCACCGTTAACGTTCGGCGGGAAAAGGTCACAGAACTTGAAGGGGTACACCTTTCGTATTGAAGTATTTACATCAAAGTCTCAGAAAAAACGGCCTCCCGCTGACTGGTCGATGCGCCAGCCGGAGCACGGCTAAACGGTCACCGCACCAAGTATCAGCCTGTTTTCGATGCTGCTTATGGTGCTTAACTTCAGTAGTCACCCAAGCCGCACTCCGACAGCCCAACCACCAGCGTTAGTAAAATATCGAATATATTTTAAAAGCTTTCCAAAATTGATAATAATTCAAGGGTTACAATTTCCCTAGACTTAGTCATACATCAAAGATAATAACTGTTATTGCAACTGCAGTAAGAAATGTTAAGGCGCCAATAGCAAGCAGCAACCCCTCAAATCCATGCCAAAAAGACAAAATGGGATCTCGTTGCTACCAAGTCACGACATCGGTATAGGAAAAAGTTGTTTTACTCGTGCATTGGATCCAGACGATAAGGTATACCGTTTCATTCCATTCGATTTGAACGTCGCGACGACCAGCGGGATTGCGAAACGCTTACTCGACTGTGCACTACACCAGCCTCGAGTTTTTAACGGTCCACTCGAAATGTATGTGACTAATACCCGATGTAATTGGCCTGTCGTTCACTACGGTCCTCGAGAGCTATCACGCACGCTGGAGATAATATAACCTACGAATACGGACTAGATCAATGTCGCAATGAACGTACACGGAGGTACAATAGAGAATTGAAAAACAACCAATGCAAAATCGCCAAATTGCCCCCATAGAATCATATTGGAAAAGAAATCGGGGATTCGAAAAAAAAAATTGCGGATATCACTAAACGTAATTAAAATAACTTAACTGAACTAAAATAATCAAATTAAAAGAAAATAAATCGACTAAATGAAATAAAAATGTTTACAAACGGAATGCAAATTTTAACAAAAGTTAATGAATTAGATTAAATAAAAAATCCAAAACTAAACTAAACGAAATTTACTAAAATGACTTAACCCAAAATTAGTTAAGTAAACTAAAAAAGCTCAACTCAAATTTTTAATGAAATTAGTAGAACCATTCTTTTTTGAATTCGAATAAAGCCTCAATTATTTTTCTCATCTATTATAAACGAAATTAATTGTGCAACGATTAATTGCAAACGAAATCCTGCGGAAAACGTAAAAAAACATTGTTTAATGTTAAAAACGTAAAAAGATCGGAGAAACCTATATTGATCACCCATTTATCTCTGACCTATTTTTTTACGATTTCCGAGGGAATTTTATAAAATTCCATACACATCAGATGGAATAAAAATGTTGACAATTCATATTCGTCCAATTCCATTTGATTGAAAATGTAAATACATAACAAATTTCAATTCATACCGAAATGTTCTCAGTTTTATTGAATTTCCCATAATATTCATCAGTTATTGGGTTTTCAAGCTGAAAGATACACGCTCGACCAATTTTATCGATTTGCCGCATGGTATTAAATTTTGATAATCATATTGTGGTGGTATTTATAATTGTTGAAATTAGCACCATGCATCGATCGGTGTCGCCTGTCAAAGTTTAACGATGCAGAATACATATTATTTTTTGGTTGCCGAATTAAACTGATTCATAAAGACCTATTAGAGTTTAAGAACTTGTCCGTTGTTCAATGATTTCACAATTCTCTTAATAAAAAAAACATACTGAATAAATATGTTAGTCGACATCGGGAATATTGCGTGTAAAGGAATACGAATTTTCACAACAATTGCATTCGTATTTGTTTAAACATAAAATTAGGACATTTCTATTCAATTTTATAAAACAAATTAATTGTCATTCGTGTTTTTGTTTCATAAGTTCATAAAACAAATATGTTTTTATTCATTTTTATAAAATATTTATTCAATTATTTATTCATTTGTATAATAAAATATATTCCTTTTAATATGAAACAAATGTAGAAATCGTTGAACAAAAAACGATAATTCCTTCATACACCTAATGTATAAAACCAGTCACCCTGTCAGCCGATAATTTCGTCTCGTTTGTGACGGTTCCCAGGGCATCTGAATTAACAATGTGAAATATCGTACACTTCAGGAAAAAAAACAGAGATTCACGTACGAATAAACGAAGCTACCGGTGCACATATCACGTCGGAGCATCGCAAGGTGATCTTAGAGGGAGTGCAATTCTCGTGTAACCGTACGAAGGGTAGAGGGTGCACAGAGGATGGGCGTAGAGTTGTTCGTCTCAATCGTGCCACCGCAGTAGGTCACGTATAGGCAGCTCGGGATGCGAGAGGGTAGTTCGCTCAAGTCTTTTTTATTCGTTTCTTCCTCGTGTCTTTTGACATGTGAGGATACGCCGAGCCATGAGGGAAGGGTGGAATATGGATGGAAAGTGACAAATATTGTAATATATCATAATTAATGTAAAAACTATCGGTATTGTCCTATCTTTACGTTTCTATACAGGGTGGCCAGTAATTCGAACTATTTTTTGGAAGTGGTTATTAATTATAGAGGTAATTTGAATCCAATCAAGCTCTATCAAGCGGGAATGAAAATTGTGTAGTGTTTGGGTTACGATGGTTTTATGAATGTTTTGTTTAATTTGCTGGAAGCTGGCAAATAAACGATTTGATTGAAATGTTCGTTCAATGAGTGAGAAAAATAATTTAATTTAATTAATTTAATTTAATTTGCGAACAACGATTTTTATTCCATTAGATTAGACTTACCGGTGACCTCAACGTGATACGGCAACTGTGCCCTCCACGTACCCTGCATCTTTCTGTCAGGTGCGACGCAGCGATATTCACCGGCGTCCTGATAGACGACTCGGTTGAGGATCAGCGAGCCGGGTCCACCAACAGGATCCATGAGAGGACCGTGGCCCCAACATCCTCCGTCGCACTCAAGCGTCACCGCTCCACCAATCTGGACTTCCATCTTTCGGGAGTCCATTGCTTCACCGTTCAGTGCCTCCGCCTCGGTCTCCATGTCTGGATTATCTGGCGGACAGTCGTTCTTTAATATCTCAATGAATAATGCTCTTTCCCAAGCGCAATCAATCAGCAACGGGAAATGGAACTTTCAACTGGTAAATCATCTGATCATCCTCCAACCGGAAGTTGGAAGGTGCCAGTTTATAATGAATGGACCCACTAGCTGGCATCAGTTTTCCATGGTAATAGGGACAAATCTAGACTGATTGGAAACCAGGCTAGATACTCGACTACCCATGGAATCTCAGGTGCGCCGCCTCAAAGTTGGCTTCAAAAAGCCTGTGACGGAGGATCCGCTCAGAGCCGTTACCGATACACGTGTTTGGAATATCGAGAACTTTGATACACGTAGGCATGTATAGAGTATTATGTAGGGCGGGTAAGAGGGTACACGAGTTTTCATCTTGCGGAGCTTCCTAGACTTCTGCGTGGGGGACTGCGTCATCGGTGTGTTTAATCGCAGCTTTCTCTTCTCTCGGTCGGCCACATTGGGACCACTTGCACGTTTCGAAGATAAACTTCAGCCTGTCTCCAACACCTTGCACGTAAGACCTGGCTGTCTGGTGGTATACGAGATGCAGTCTCCCACAAAGAGGAAGACCAGTCACTATTCTTCCTCCTCACTTGTATTGGACAACATTCCGTTGAACCCTGATGGCTTCATAGAGTGTACTCCAGCATTGCAGGTACACTGTGATCCTACAGATTGAGTTTCGAATCCGGACGAGCAACACGACCCTCGTTAACGACCAAATTTATTCTTTTTCTCACTCGAACCAGGTCCCAATCTCGCCTACTCTTCCTCCACTAACGTATATTCTCTTCGATCGCAGAACTTACCCCTCGCGTATCAGGGTACACACTGAATTTATATCTATGCTCAAATAAATAGGTTTACACGCTCAAGCGAAGAGCTGTATACACAAGGTGAAAAGTTCTCATGATCCCAATGGCGCTGGTTCGACTCGACCGTCACGGATTCTCCACCTCTTTCAGATATGCCCGCCAGTCTCCTTCCACTTCCACCTTATTCTCAAGTAAAAGTTTCCCTTCGTACTTTGATACTGCGAAGAAGGTATTAGCGCCAAACTTTGGGAGACGGTCTACTTCGCGGAGAATGAAGGTGGCGTTTTCAACAGAGGTGGTCCAGAGTTTGAGGCCAGGACAAACTTCGAATGGAAAAAATCAAGGGGACGAAAAAACGGTTCTGTGGCAATGCGAATGTTAGGGGGCTACGATAACTTTGGCGAGAAAAAAAGTGCGGTTGTGTGGCAATGCAGATGATAGGGGTGTAGGATATCTTCACCGCCATTTCAACGTTTGAAAATTGATATCGGGTTCAACAAAAGTTGCTTAACTCAATCGTCGATAATTTTTTTTCATTCAGCATTGGAAAATCTACTCTGAGCTCAATCTCTTCATTAGCGTTTCCCTTTCAAAACGACGTTTGATTCGTTGAGTCTCGATAACCATTCAATTTTTTGGCAACTTCAAAGTTGGATCGGTGTTGGCAATTTTTCATACTCATTTGCCTCTTGTTTGACGATTTTTCACATTAAGGGAACCCGGTGGTCTAGAGCACGAAAAATCGACCTATTTTCACGATTTTTTTTTCGGCATTAAAAATTTGACAAACGATGTTTCAACTTTTCTGGCTTATTACTGAATTTATTGAGAAGACAAACAATTTGTTTTTTCATTTTTAAAACAATATTTTACATTAAAAAAATGCCGCTGAAGATGACCCTCTCGAACAATCGGACCCGGACGTCGTAGATGATTTTGAGACTTCTACTCATCTGAAACAAAAAATTAAAAGAGATTCTTAATCAGACCGAGTGCAGTTATGGTCGGACCTACAACGAATCGAAAAAATCAAAAATTGACAAAATGGCACGTTTTTGAAAAAAAAGTTCGTAAAATCGGGTCTTTCCACTAGTTTTTTAGTGTAAACAATAGGGAATTATTTAAATAAAATTATGATTATAGTTTCGACGATAGCCATACATGTTGTGAACAATATATCCAAATTTCAAATGATTCGGTTGCATAGTTTTTTTTTTCATCTGTGCCATGCTACAAAAAATCGTTTCGAGATAAATGAGTTTAAAGTTTGAGGTACAGATAATTTAAAAAATTGATAAAATTTTGCATACTTACAGTTAATCCGCGATTCCGGCACCATACAGGATCCCTTCGGAACGTTCGTATTCGTCGATTTGCTCACTCCTTTCATTTTTGTGAGCTGTACAAGCCTCTTTGGAGTTGTCGGTGCTCCTACGGTTGGCGCTCGATACTCGCCGCTCGTCTCGGTTTCGCGCGAGTTGCTCCGCTTGTGGCCCGATAGTTATCCCCATGGACACCATTATTTTAAATACAGATGCGAATCCTTCGTTGAAGATGCATGTGGAAATGTAGGCGGCAATATCGACGATTTTTTTGCCGGCAAATAGATGTTTCGGCGCAAGGTGCCACACACAAGCGTTGAAACTTTCGTTATTATTCTGCGCATTACTGCCAATACACCTTTCCAATAAATTCATATATAGTCGGTATATTCGTATTCGGTATATAGTATATACTACATGCAGGTATATATTTTCGGAGTAGGGTCGGGACATCTGCCGCGCTCCGAGCGCTAGACCCATGAGGAGCGCGCGGATCTCTCTATACCTGGACAATCGGGTGTAGACGCTATGATATTGGCAACTCCCCCGTGAAAATTTGACAGTATATTCTTAAGATACTATACTTTCGAAATATTGCAAAAAAATCGATGTTTTGAAATTTCTAGACCACCCGGTCCCCTTAACTCTCCATAATACTCGACTTCAGTGACATCAAGAACTGTAATACTGAGATGATGGGATAAATCCAACAGATTTCTGACACCGCACAAAAAACGCCTCGAATATTTCATTTTCGTTACATTTTTAAGGGGTTAATGAGAATTTTATTGTTCAAAGGTTCAAGAATTTTTGCCACAATTCATACTGGAATCCTCATTACTCTCTATTCTTTCCCCTTGGTTCCTTGACGTCTTCCTGCACCACTTGGTATTTCCCATTTGCAAGATCCACTTTCTCGAGGACATGCGCCAACTGACGGACGATTACTAATGAGCGATAGCGATGCTCTCCTTTTTTTCGGTCTGTCAGACATGGACGTAGGTTTCTCGTTCATCCGACAACGATGACCAGAAAAACGGAGAGGAAGTGAGAAGAAAAGCGGATGAGAGGAGCCGACGGGGTAGAAGAGTGTTTCGCGAAACCACTTTCCCATCGTTCCCTCGGGGGGGCCTCGAAATAAGGGAAAAAAGGTTACATAGATATACAAAATCAGATAAAAGGCAAATCACACTGGAGAAAACGAGATGAAAAACGGCTGCGGGTGGAGGGCGCGAAGAGAGAAGGGAAGGTGAATGAGGATGGGAATTGGAGAGGGAGAAAACAAAAAAAAGAAGAAGAGGAGATATGACGCAGCAAAAGGGGCTGGGTGACGTGACTGAGGCAGCAGAGAGAAAAGAAAATGGAGTGTGCAGAACGAGGTGAAAGCCCGAGTGCCATCTACCAGTCGCAACAAGAAGTCCTGGCTATGTGTTCGTCCTGCCGGTGTATACCCGAACTATATCGTACCCGAGAAAACAAACGAGATTGAGTAAATCAGTCTGAAAAAACTATAGAGACGGCGGAGAATTTTACTTCGAAGCTTCTACCGAGGTCCGGCTTCGTACAATTTGCGATTGACGAAAATCGTTCGGTGATCCGGAAGGCCAATTTTATTTTCGCGACGGATGAACATTTCCACAAGAATAGATTGTGACGTTTGAAGCAAGTCGGAATAAACATGGTAAAGTGATAATTTGGTACAGGACGTGTTACGCTCGAAATACGACATTCCTTCTGTCCTATTTCGACCTGTTACGCGTTGTCGAATTTTCGCCGCCGACTCTGTCGACAGCGACAGTTATTTACGTTAGTTTATTTATGGGATTTATTTCAGTTTGTTTGGATTATTGTTCGGATCGTAAGGATAATTATCGACATATCCATAAAATAGGTGTCCTACTCACAGCGAACGTTGAGAAAATAGCCGATGCTGGAAAAACTGCCGAGAGTATGACGCGTGAAGCACTTGTACCATCCACTCTCAGCACGAGTTATTTTTGTGAAATTCAACCAACCCCCTTCACTCTGCTCGACAGGCGGAGGCTCGTCGTCTGAAAAATGGCAAAAATGAACATGTAATTACGTCATCATTAATAGTTTGGCCACATGTAGTATGCGAAGTGAAAGGATGTCCCTCGAAGATTCTTATATAGGTATATGTACATGGTTTACCTATATTTGTATAGAGGAAAGTAACCATATATGGAATACCATATATACCATATATGGAATAGTATAAATAAAAAACAACGATTACTTATTTTAATTAGTTTAATGTTTGCGCATAATTTAGTAACGTTGTTTAATTTTTTAAAATTGATTTAACATATGCATTTTTGTCAAAAGCTTAATTTACATAATGGTATCTAATTATGGAATAGGTACCCTAATATAGAACACAACGAAAATTCTTTAATATCGTTACAAAAATACCAAATCCAGGTGTCTAAATCAGCTCCTTCGCAATCAACGTATGCCCAGAATTTGCACATGTGGCATTTGATCCATGTTTGCACCGACTGCATTGTAAGAAAACAGGCTGTTAAAGAATTTACAAACTGCATCACCTGAGTCATTCCTCAGGTTGCCAGTCGCTGTTATACAATACGAGTCCTTCATAGTTTTTTTCTATTATTTTGGAAGCGAAAATCGAATGGTCCATATTTGGACCCCATGGGATGTCCATATTTGGACATTTCAAACTAATCTAAACGTCAATCATATATTTTTACTGTATATATACAGAAAGTAGAAAGCTTCTCAAATTTTCGAGAAAACATGTAAAAGGTACCCGACGCATGTAAGGCCCCCCTTATTCGTTTTTAAGTACAAAAAAACTATGAATGTAGAAATAAAACAAGAATGTTTATTTAGTTATTTTTTGAATAATCAAAGTATTAATAACAATTTTGGTTCAGAAAACAACGTTTACTATTAACTCTACACTTTTCTTAAAAAAGCGTCTTCTGGGCCTTTTCAGACCACTGTTCCTAATAAGGCCATATCCGTTGTCACTTCGTACAAAAAAAAATAAAAATATACGACCTTCGATTTTAAACTAAAATTTTAATAACAATATGTACTGCTGATAAACCACCATATATAATTAGAATAAAGATTCAATAAGTGATATTAAAAACATTTTTGTTTTCGAAAGTTTTTGTACACCGAAATTTAAAAATGCCTACGTGGGATCGCAAGCGCTGCCTTCTATCGACTGAAAAATTGTTTGGGTTCGCCACAGTGCGGTGGTTGCTATGGCAATTGCGGCCATTCAAAGTTAGATACTCGACGAAGAGAGCTTATACCGTTTGACTTTGTAGTTTTAGATATTAAAAACGTGGGCTTCATTAAGCCATGGACTTTACATGGGTCAGGTACCTTACAGTGCATGTACATAATTAACACAAGTTGATTTAAAATCACATAACGAGAAATACTCAGTTTTTACGTACGTTAAAAAGTTTTCTTACAGCAACAAAGCAAAATACTGTTGTGGTGGACTTATTACTTCCTCGATAATCAAATTGCAACTTGTATGCAAGTGTAATGGTTAAAAGATATAGAAGATCACTATTTTATAATATTAGAACTATTTCTTTACGAGAAATAGCGGTATTCCTGATTAGCGATACTATTCTATATTTGGTTACTACCTCTATAAAATGTACGGTCCTCATTGACTCATCATCTTCCAGTCAAAATGTGCAGAACACGTTGACTTTGTTATTCCGGTATCTTTTAACAGGGGACTTTTCGAAATCTTCCATTCAAGGGGGTGGAATAGAAGACGCAAGTTAGTAGAAAAATCTGTTAGTCTTGAAGTGATATCCGCGAAAATTCGTGTTTGTACTTTTGGTTCAAATCAAAGAACGACGCATTTCAGCGTTTTTAGCAAATCAATCCTCAAGGGGATGCAATTTTGTGGAAGAATTCCGTTTGTTTTTAAATCGAAAACTATTGAAACTGTTAATCAGCATTCTGACTATAAATTCAGAATGACGAGTTTGTCAGCCTTTGACAAACTCGTTTCTTAAGGTCTTGGAAAGTATTTCAACTAACAAATTCGTAATGGAAGCGAGTAAGTTCACTAGACCGAAAAAGATTTCCACTTACGTGTAGATACATGTAAGATGACTTTACACTTCACTACTTTTAATAAGTCGAGGTTTCAAGGGTTAAAACCTGAAGGGATTAAAACTTGGAGTGCAATTTGTACAAGATTATTCAAATAAAAACGACTAAAACTTATTCTTCGGCTTATTGGCTAAAAATTCGGAACGCCCTGTTGCATCTTAGAAAAAAACTATACGTCAAGGGGTTGGCTAGGTATTTAAAAAAAAAACGTCGAGATCGACGCGGCAGGCGAACGAAAGTATAGGGATATACAGTATACATATAGATACATTTCTGCTTATCGCTTGGTCCTTTAGGCGAAGAGTTAAATGGGCAGTGATGGGCTTCGCGAGAGGAAACTAGGCGTCATAGCTGGCCGTAAGGGAGGTAGGCTAGACTGGCGCGATTGTGATGCAATGGACAGGCATTTCGGCGGGGGGTTGGCGGGAATGCATAGTGTTAGCTGCTGGATACGTTAAGGGGGGTTGGCTTCAGTGGTTAGTCTTTTCGAGCGAGGGTGAAACGAGGTATTACGTAAACGGGCGGTGGGGGGCGTTCGGTGATGACTGGGGGTGAGGTAGGGAGAATTCGGACTACGGATGGTGAGATGGGATGCTGGCTACCATGGCAACGGGTTCTTGATGGCTATGCTCTTGATACGGCGTGGGCACGCGGGGCTTTACAATTTTGTTGGAATTCCCAGGCAAGATGGAGGTTACCACTGTATACATGCGAAAGGTGGAGGAAAAAGTGTTAGATTTTCTTTTCCTGAAACGTGGTTTTCCAAACTCGAGTTCTGATTAAATTCTACTGTAGGAGAAATAAATAAAGGAATGGAGGGTAATTTGGAATACCACTTTGTTTTTAGTTTATTGGTGAATAAAATATTATGTAATTATTATCTAATTCTAATAACTAATTATTAGATCATTTATTAAATAAAACTAACATGTCATTATAATACGTAAGGTACCTGACCCATGTAACGCACACCTTATTTGTTTGTAAGGATAATAAAAAACAATGAATGTTGAAATACAACAAAAATGTTTATTTCATCATTTATTCAATAATCAACGTATTAATAATAATTTTGGTTCAGAAAACAATGTTCACTATTAACTACAAGCTTATTTAAAAAAAGCGCCTTCTGGGCCTTCTTCAGACCACTGTTCTCAATAAGGTCATACCTGTTGTAACTTCGTACAAAAAATTTAACAAAATATATAATCTTCAATTTCAAACTTCATTTTTGTCAACAACATGTAGGGTAAGTCCGGAGGAGATTGCCGTACGGGAGAGATGACCAATCGATAAAAATACGACGGTTTACTAACAGATGGCGTTATATAAATATAAATCTATACTAACTCACGGCCAGCGACAAGACTACGTAATAAACGCCTACGTGCGATCGCACGCGCTGTCTTCTATCGACTGCAAATTTGTTTGGGTTCACTACAGCGCGGCGGTTGCTATGGCAAGTGCGGCCATTCACAGTTAGACACTTGACGATGAGACCTCGATTGGTTTGACTTTGTAGTTTTGGATATTTAGAACGTGGGCTTTATTAGACACTAGGCCTTAGGCCGTATACAGAAAGAAAGCTGGAAACTTATAAGCGCTTACCGGCGCTTGACAGCGCTGGTAACCCGTGCAGGAAAATATATGAACGCGCGCCGATAAACACTGAACGGTGCCGACAAGTTCCGACAAGCTTCAACACGTGCTGCTTAGCGCTGGGCGCTGCCATTTAAAATTAATAAACAACTGCTTCCACCTGCTTCCTTTGTGTAGAACGGACCAGCGCTGTCAAGCGCCGGTAAGCGCTTATAAGTTTCCAGCTTTCTTTCTGTATACGGCCTATCATGGGTCCTTACCTATAATATATTATTTGACAATGTACGTACACTACCACTCAAAAGTTTGGATACACCAGTCGATATTTTTTCCCGCACTTGAGGTTTGATAACTCTGCCAACAAAAAAAGATATTCGGAAATCCAAGCGGCGTTGTAAAGAAGATATGTCAGACCTCGGTTTACTCTATTCAAATATTTTTTTCGAATCCGGCACCGATTCTAAGTGAAATTTTTTGTTTTTTTTTTACTCAGAAAAACTGGAAAGGAAACGCAGAAGCTCCATATTTTTTTTTAATTTGCAATTATTTTTTGAGAGTTATTTCATTTTTTGCCAAAAACGACAAATTCTGCAAAATTCAAAATAACCGAAGAACGATAGATTTTAAGAGAAGATATTAGGGATAAATAAACTGCGTATTTTCATAATAAATCGCCTGGAGTTTTTTCAGAATCTTTCTCTGACATTTTTTTTCGAGAATTTTTTTCGAAATTTACGAGTCAAATTTTTTTCTTGCAGGCCTATAAAATGTTTTGAGGAACTTGAAACATTAAAACATTACATTATCTCAAAACATTTTATCGACCTGAAAGTAAAAAAAATTGACCCGTAACTTTCGAAAAAAGTACGCGAAAAAAAAATGTCAGAGAAAAATTCAGAAAAATTCCAGGCGATTTATTATAAAAATACGCAGTTTTTTGTATCATTAACATTTTCTCTTAAAACCCATCGTTCTTGGGTTATTTTGAATTTTGCAAAAGGAGATGTATAAAAATTGCCCCACGTCCTATAACCAAGTGACATATCTCAAAAAAAGATAAAAATGTATAGAAATATATGGCATACTTCCTAAGTTCGTTATTTTACACCTTCATATGAAAAAATTGCTATGAAAATAGTTCAGGCGCTGTTATGAAAAATTCGTTCGTATGAGTATTTATGGACAGATTAAAAGAATTCTTTTTTTGTTCGAAAGGTACAAGGGTACTACAAAGGTAGTCCCACTGCCATGAAGTCAGCTCTCCGGTCTCCAGGATCCTGGAGAAATGAAAGTAAAAGCTCAAAAATAACCTCATTTTTTTCTATGAAGGTAGATTTAAATGTATTACATTTATTTTGTTCAATCAACGATCAACTGAGGATTATCTCCTTATTCATCTGATTATGAAAACGTGAGAATAAAAGCTTGAGCTTGAAT
>JAPYZJ010002394.1:0-21673 GCA_030522765.1 Ophioninae sp. B BG-2022a
TGTTACCTCTTTTGTTAAAGAATGTCATTAAAGAGTTTAACTTTCCTTGTATAACGAGTTTTGTCTTAGCTATACCATTTTGCCCCGGTCTCCCCTACGAGTCAAATGTTTTTCTTTCAGGCCTACAAAAAGTTTTAAGGCATTTGAAACATTAAAACATTACCTTAAACCTACCTACCTCACATTACCTTAAAACATTTTATCGACCTGAAAGAAAAAAATTTGGCTCGTAAATTTCGAAAAACGTAGGTACTCGAAACAAAAAAAATGTCAGAGAAAAAATCGGAAAAAATTCTAGGCGATTTATCATGAAAAATACTCAGTTTTTTGTATCCCTAACAATTTCTCTTGAAACCTCTCGTTCTTGGGTTGTTTTGAATTTTGCAAAATTTGTCATTTATTTCATTGTTTATTTATTACAGCTTGTTGGTAGACATATTCGGTGGATTATTACCGAATACATAGTTGCAATACAGTTGGCAGAGACACGAGAGAGAGGACAGGTTGCAGACAGAGGACAGGTAACAGCGTCTGCCGTCAAGGCGGGAATCGCTCGCTAAAAAAGAAAAAAAAAAGCCAAACGCACTGAAAACCATAACAAATAACAGCTATAACATCGGCTCGACCGCGCACGCGCCGATAGTGCGTTTTTTGTCGCACACTACCACATGCAAGCGCACACCGACGAGCGGCAGTGTCGCATGGTGGGGGTACCGCCCCTCTGGGCACTAAGCCACGTGCGTGTCACCCACCGACGTAGGCCCGCCGCAGGGCGCGTCTGATTGGCTGCCGTAAAAAATTAATAACAATTCAGGGGTTGATCCGGGACCCATACATGCTTATATCAATCGTCTTAGAATTTCACCCCCTACCCCCCATTTCAGGGATATATATGAGAATAATCAGATGTAAGACCAAACTTCAAAGATTTTATTTTAACAATACAATTTTTTGAATATTCTTATATAAGAGTTTGAAATGTTTATGCTGTATTTTATTTTAGCAATGAAATATAATTTAAAGATTAAAAATATAACATTATAATATTAATAATACTAATAACCATAATAATAATAATTTTTATGTACACTATAGTATATTATGATAATATGCAATATAAAATGTTATAGAATATGTAAAAACATTGTTTCATTGACATATAATTCGACGATTTCTGTGATATTTTTGGAAATGACTAAACGTCATTATTGTTTGGGTTTGTTTGGGTTTCATGATAATTGTTTTCCAATGAAGATTGAACGCCTTAAACTTGTTTTTTTTCCGAAGATGTTGTACAATTAACCTGGAAAGAACTACAAAGATTCGAATGGACATTCTTATAAAGGGTATTGTTATAATTCGTTTCGTCAAACCGGAAATTCGTTATTAAAATTTGTATGATTCCCCGAACGTGTATTTTCCGAATTGAAAGTTTGTTGAACTTAGAAAGTCCTATTTTGGACGTATCAGGTAGTGAGAGCATCATAAATGGTAGCAGCAACACATCGAGCTCGATGAATGATCCTTCCTGACTGAACAAGGTGGAACAAGAATAAAAGATCGAAGCGAAGAGGAGGAAGTTTTCGATGATGCTTGACTGCAGATTCGTTGATTGCCCGAAACTTTTCACGATCGACGTGGATACTTCTCATTTATTCTTCCTTCGCGGAAGATCAAAAGGAGCGCTGTTGCTTCTCGTCTTCTTTTTTTTACGTTTTATTTTCCCTTTTTTGGCTCTTCGCTCCAGGTTACGTCAGCTCGATTGAATCTTCGAGTAGGATGTTAGCCAGCCTTTGTTATCCCTCTATCCGCCCCTCGCCACAAAAGAGAGCTGCTTGACTTACCAAGCTGCGCACTGTGTGCCTGCTTTCAACCGTTTTCTCTTCTTCGCTTTGATTCTCGAATCGCCCCCCCCCCCCCGCTCTGGAAGTAGTTCGTTTATCAATGAATGTTGCGATCGTTGAAAAGAAAGATGCCGTTCGTAGCGCCACCATTTTTTTTACGTTTTTGAGTTTATCAGACGAGAAAGGGTGAAAATCGTTCGGAATGTGTGGTCTTGTATGGGGGTGACTAGATCGTAGTCTTGGAGAGGAGTTTAAAGTGAAATCGTGAAGATGAAAAATACGATAAAATATTTTTCTTTACGGTGTTCGTATCGTTTGAGTATTGAGAACGGATGGGCGAAAGGATATTTTGATTCGTAAAGTATTATACAATTTACGGCCTGTGGAGTGAAACCGTCCGCTGTCTAGAAAACGGGTAGGCAAATCTTCAAATGCGCTTTTATGGGGACATCATTTTGCGGCGCGCAGGGCGCACTACAGCTTCAACGGATGAACCGTTTCCCACGCATCTCTGGGCGTTCGAAAGGAAATTCAATTTGCGCTTCTTTTAAAAAACTGACGCAGAAATATCTTTTTCGTCTGTTGAAGCAAAAAAGAAACGGTCAAAACTGTTGGCTTTTTACACGGCCGTCATTTTGTTATCCAAGGGTTTAGCAGAAAACAAAAAACGACAGGGTCTCCCAAATTTAGTCTAGTTTAATCATTTCCAACCCGTTTTTTATTCGGATGAACCGTCAAGGCTGTGGAGTGCCCCGGCAAGACCAAAGTACTGCACGCGTCTCTTTATATGACGTGACCTACAGCTGCCATTTTGCATGATTTGGTAATTTAAAAAATCGGCATTTACGTTTCATTGATGGAAGAACGACACACGTTGAAACCCATTTACAAAAGTATTAATTTTACATTTAAAAAGAAATTCCCGAAGTCCGTGCATTTTTCATGGTTCACCACCGTAGCTCCTCTGCATCAGGGGTCCGCGAGCGTTTTCGTGAGACTCGGGAATTGGGGACGAGGGAGCATCAAGATCAAAGGGAGAGGCAAAGAGAACCGCAGGGTCGGGAAGAATATCGTTTTTGACTCGGTTCAGTAGCATTCTCAGACGACCATTCTCTTTACCGTTCTTTTCAATTCAATTCTTACATCCTCCTCCCGCGTGGAGGCCTCGCGAAAACGCTGATTCAATTTTCCATTTATCCGGGTCTTCGAATCGGCCCTCTTTTGCATTAAAAAATCTATATACGTATGCGAACACGGATACACACGTGAATCTCGGTACACAGTTTGTAGAGTCGGGCATTTAGGCAATCCGTTAAATTTGACGATAGAAATCTGATTATATTTTTTCTTCTTTTTTTGTTCTCTTTCTTCTCGGTGACTCTTTCTACCGTTGGCTCTTTGATCCTGACTCCTCCGACGAATCCCCGTTTCAGCACCCCTGACGTTGCCGACTCGTTAGCGCCGCGCTTAGCACGCGATATTGCCAATCATGGAAGTGGATATGGGAGTCTGCTCGCATGCAGCAAGGAGATTCCAAAAAATAAATCATTCCTCCCGATGAATTGTGAACGATCGTTTGTCAACGAGTTTCATGAAAAAGATTCACGATCCATCCTAAAACAAGCTGAATTTTTTTTTGTCGTTTGTCAAAATCCTTTGTCAAAATAATGACCAATTTGTACCACTTTGAAGGTTAGGTTATTGGAATATACTATTATTATTACTTACATATGTCATTTACTCATTTAAGTATATAATTATATGAAATATAATTCATATAATTATATTTTTTATACATATGAAATAGTTATATTTTATGGAAATATAAAATAACTTATCGTACGGAATAACTCATTAATGATATACATCTTTTGTTTTGTTTTGGAAGATCTCGTTTCTCAAAGCTTTTCGTCTGTTGTTACTATCATTGAATAATCAAAAAAGTTCTCTATCACGAAGACTCGTATTTAACATTTTTTTATTGGATGGACATTAAAAAATCGGTAAAATTCTTGAAGATTTGAGGAATAATAGGACTTGATATTACGTACATGAATTATTTTCGAATTTTCTATTAATTTTTTAACGTATGAATAGAATAAGGTACTTTGTGGGGAAACAGTTGGTGCAAACGTGAATGGTTGCAAAACGAATCGAAGTGAATAATACTAATTCTGAAAAAAGTTATATGAACATTTAAGATTGATCGAATTTGACTTCCATTATTACTGAAAGTGAAAAATAAACATTTCTAACGGTAAGTCTATAATTAAATCAATTATTCACAAGTCTACACAAACGCAAACGGATCCAACATCGTGCAGACTCTTAAATCCACTATTCGTTCTTCATATAATTTTTTGCACGACGCTGAATCCAGCAGTTCTTAAAATCCTCGAAAGTGTTCGTTCATACGTCCAAAAGTGTTTACACGTGCGCAAGTTCCTACGGTCACCATGATAGACCTGCCAAAGTAAAGGGTAGACGATAATCGAAGGGAAAGTGGTGTATGCAGTGCTGTATGAGAGGTTCTGTTCCTTAACGATTAGCAGTTCCAAAGGAGAGGGCAAGGGTGTACTATGTTCCTGCGTGGCACAAACATAAGACTAGGTGAGTCCAGGCTTAGCCTGGTGACACACTGAGACAGCGTTAACATTTTTCTCACTCCCTAAGAGAGTGAGGAAGAAGAAGAGGATAGCAAGAGAGAGAGGGAAAGTGATAGATAGAGCAGCAACGAGAGCTTACCGCGGTTCCCGAGTTGTTATAATGGGATCCGGCTAAACGCAAGCCGATTTTAACTCTTCTCTGGTGAATGCCTCTCCGCTATCGTCCCGTATTATACGCCTATATATATATTGTTAATGCGCGCGCGCGTACACACTCACACACGTGTATGCATCCTCCATTCGTTGACACGAGGCTCCTGGCGTCGAAGCTGCTTCTGGACTCGGCCAAGTTCAAGGCCAAGTTCAAGGCCACTGCGAAACCACGACGAATGCCAACGCAACTCTTCAACCGCACAAAATCCATCCCCTGTTTGTTATCCGCTCGGCAGATACTTGAAATTCGGAATTCTTATGTCTTAAAACGGTACGTGAAACGAGGAAGAGCTTGGGAGGTATATTCGAAATATACTTGGTCGCCGGTGACTCGATCGACGACGACTCGGTCTTTTTCGTTAGTTCATGTATGTCTTCATGTATACGCAATTTCTTACTGATATCGTAAAGAAAATAGCTGTCGACGTCGAAGTTGCCGGCGACCAGGCTACAGGGATGTAAACAGTTTTCATTCCCATTTTACATCGTTACTCTCCAGAGCTCAGTGTTTTGAAGTATTAGGTATATTCTAGTCGTAAGTGGAACAGCTTAGAAGCAGAATTCTACTCGGTGAGTTTAGGCAGGTTATGCTTGGTCGACTGGTCGCCAGCGACCAGTCGTTTTCGTAAGTTCGCAAATGCGTTTTTGAGCACTTGGTCGCTGAGACAACGACAATCGCCGTCGACGTCGACCGAGTCGCCGGCGACCAGTCGAAAGCGATACTGGATTGACCAGTGAAGACTCCCTGAAAACTTCATTCGTCCAATCGATGACTCACACAGTGATGCCACTTTACGTCCAATTAGGAGTCTACGTATAGGAGCGTTTCCAATTATCGTGATCTAACATCGATGAGCTCGTAACGGCGTAGCTCATTTGGACCTCTCGCAGGATGGCGCAACTTGAAGAGGATAGGATGCGGTTGAAGAGGGGGGCGGTGGCAAAGGAGAGGGGGCGAGAGTAGGAATCGGAAAATGGGGATTACGCGATCAAAAAGTTCCACAAACGGATAAGCCGTCCAATTAGCGTTGCGTGCGTGTACGTATTACACAAGTATCTTCAACGTCAACGCGGACATGTAGAATCGAAGCGAATCGAACAATGGATGAAAAGGTCGCAACCAAAAACCGATTGAACGTGAGTATGAGTGCATCAAGCCCTTTTACTCGTCAATAGTGAGTTGTACGTTGGTTAGGACTCCTTCGTTACGCCGATGTGTTCATGATGATTCGAGGCATACGATTAGATCCAGCTCTTCATGGAACGATATAATCGTTCGTTGTATAGATAAACGGACACGAAGACGGTACAAACGAGTCACTCGCCCAGGCTCATAATGGGGGATCGAAACGCGAGCCCCCCATACACAAACGAAAAGCTTAGCGATTCTTCGATGATTGGCAGTCCCGGCAAAAGACAACCCTCCACTTTAATGGTGATCCTATATATCACGTGTACCAGATAATAGCTGGGATTCCAAGGTACAAAGATCACGAACGGGAACCCTTCAGCCCTTTGATATACCTCGCTGGTACACCTGCAAAGGGTTAATGGAGCATCCCCGGATTCCTAGATAAACTTATCTTACGGCTGATACCTTCCGGCCAGCAAACCCCATGCGATTTCACCCTCTTCTCCCTGCCACGTCTTTACTCGACAGCTACAGTTCTTTCACGTTTTCTTTCAATCCTATCTTTCTTTTACTTTTGCCTCACTAATTAGTGGAATCTCAGCTAATGAATACTGAATTCGTATTTCAAAACCCAGCGTTGAAACGTTCTTTTTTATTTTTTATTTCACTTCAATCAAAATTTGACGATTTTATTCGCTGTTGGAAACTATGATAAAAAGACACTGTCCACGTTGCGATGTTTGGAAATTTTTATCGAAGCTTAATTAAAAGCCTAAATTAATCAAAATTCTTTCGAGATCTTATAAACGCTAATTTTATCTGGGGTCCCACTGTTCTCCGATGAACAATAATTGAAAATTCTTAATACGTCTGAATTGACAATATATCGATAATTAAAATGCACTTATAATCAACTGATGACGAAGGTGCCATCGGTGGATTTTTAATGCAGTTTAATTTTTCGATTGAAGAAATGTATATTTTAATCTGTATAAAAATGGAATCGTAGATGAAATCAAATTTTTATTCACAAAGTCGTCAATATATTAGATTAATTAATTTTATGAAATTGAATAAATTTATTTAATGTAATTGCATTTGATTGAACTAAATAATGAAGTTAAATATTTGTTTTTTATTTTTTTATTTATTGTTGTACCACCCCGTACACTCTTCGGGTTTTTACGGCCGCTATCCTCTCTGTTCCTTGCTGTTTTTCCCCCCACCTTGTTTCCTCCTATTTCCCCCACCGAAATTCATCCTCCCCCCCTGCGGCCGTAGCCGACTTACCCCCTCTGTACCGTATTCATCGTGCCATTTCTGACACGGGCATAGGGAAACTGCGGAAAACCCATGCCAGTACAGACGGTCCCAAGTTCACCTACCGGCCGCGAAACGAGTTTCATCGAAAAATTTCGAAGAAAAATCTCGACCGCTACCGGGATTTGAACCCGGGACCTCCCGATCCGCTGGCCGCTGGCCACGCCCTAGCCCGCACGGCCAACGGATCAGTTGATATCAAATATTTGTTTATTAGTACATTTTCATTTTTTTTTTGAATAGAAGTTAATTTCAATCTGCATAAATATCGAATCACAATTAAAATTGAATTTTTATTCAGAAAATCATTAATAAAATCGATTAATTAACTCATTGGATAAAATTGAATAATTTAATTTAATGTAGTTTAATTTGATTAAATTAAATATTTTGAATGAATATAATTTTATTCCCTGAAATAAAATACTTTAATTTAAATACTGAACTGAATATTGGTTTTTTAAGGGGTCTTAAAAATGAAAAAGGCTGAGTCGAATATCACTTCTATTTTTAAAAATGATTCAAACAACGTCACTTATTTAACTACTACTAAACAGTGATTAAAATTTTCAAATCGTCGAAAAAAATGACTTTATGAATCATCATATGTAAATAATTAAAACAAATTCCTGATGACAGTTGAAAGAGCAAAACAAAAATCGAGCAATTTAAAAATGATTATTTCCCTAGGGAATGGCTATGTAGTAATAATTAATCGTTCGAAATACGAGGTGAGTAGAATCAATGGTCGACGCAATATTGATAGTTGATGAAACAGCGGGCAGGTTTCAATGAAATTTTCGCTCGCGGCGAAACAGTAAATAGCGATCTTCGTGTCCGTTGATTGCCATAACTAGGGGATGTATTCCACCGACGACCTTAATGAAATTGATGCCCGAAGCAATCTGCGTCGATTCCATTAAGCTAATTAAAGCTCCAGATAAGCCATCCAGATGTATGACTAGACTTTAGTCCTTCTTTGAATCTCCCTCTTCATTTTCTTGTCTTCTCTGTTCGTATTTCAAAAGTCAAGCAAATTACCTGCAATATGCTTGATTACATGCAAGAAACTTTCTCCCCAGATCTAGGAAAAAGTAAACTTCGTTGCAAATAAACAAATGAATAAATAAAACAGAGACAAGCACACACTCGGAGCTTCAATAATATGCGACGTTTTATTTTGCGACTTGGGAAATTTGCTTTTCTTCATTTTTCTCTTCCTCGCCGCCTCGAACCAAGGAAGGAAAAAAAAGAAAAAAATTATTATAAAAAAAACATCGAGGTATTCGTCGTTTTCGAGAATATTTCGTCATGTCGTTTTTTTTGCCTTTTTTTTATAACTTACACACCTAACATTATTTCGTTTGTTCGTTTAATTATTTACAATGGCGTCAAATCGTTTACAATGATACAAATTAGCGCTCTTATATCGATATATAATATACGACGAGGGGGCGGGAGGAGGGGGGGGGGGGGGGGGCACGATTCATTCATTTATCATCGTTTCTTTTTTTCATTGATCGTCAAAACTCGTAGATAACATGCGCGTGGGTTTATGCGTCTATGGACAAAATTTGTCTAATATTTATTTACGTATACAATTATCATACGTTTTAAGCGGCTTCGGAGTGTTTTTTTTAACCTGTCGTTACAAGTCTCAGCACTCAGTTGTTATCGGTTTTTCCTTTTTGTGTTTGTTTTTAGCCGATGACATCTTTTTCTCGCTCCGACGTTTTGAAAAGTCATTATCTTTGTTTCTCACTGTTTCCTCGTATGATTACAGTAAATATCATACATCGGATTGTATACACGAAATATACACTCAAAAAAAGTCGATTCATTATCTTCTTGTCGTATGTCTCTTGCTCCACTAGATTGAGTTTGATACATTATATATATATATATATATATATATATATACACTCACACAATATAATTTCTGCATATATATATGAATATATAAATAAATAAATAAATATATATATATGTATATGTGCAGAAATGATTTTTAAATATATATATATGTATATATATCCGTGTATGATCTTCGCTATTTGTATACACACCGAACTATATCCGGTTTTATCGCGACAGGTTTTCATCTTTCTTTTTCATTTTCCCTTTGATTTTGATTTTTTTTTCGTAATACAAAATTCGATCGAAAACGAAAATTGGTTAAAACGTCGTCGACTGTGATAAGAGAAAACTTTGGCGAAGAAAAAAAAACGCGGTTGAACGATCGATCGCTATTTTTCTTTTCGTTTTTCCTTTTTTGACATTCGAAGAAAAGTGCTCGGAAACATAGACCCAATTATGACGCAGTTGAACTGGGTTTGAAATATTCGTGCACTCTATGCTCTTCCTCGTGTATATATAAGTATGTGCCCGTATACTCACACATACACACATATATACACACACACATTCACACGCACATATTTATATATGTGTATATATAGACACATATATAAATGTATATATGTATGCATATATATATATATATATATTTGGATGTGTATATATATATATATATATTTGCTTATTTATTTATTTGTATGCACTATGTTAATAATTATAACGTATATTTACAGATTTCGTTTTGTCTATCCGGCCATGCACGGTCTCCTTTGATATGGATGATTATCAATTGTCTTTTCTTTTTATTTTTTTCTTCATTCGTTTAAATATCGACGACAGTAATAATAATACTATAATAGCGATAATAATATTAATACAATGATAGTAGCTAATACAATACATCCGATGACTAATGGTAGCTTATCTTGAAATTTAACGCAATATTAACGATGACAATTATAATAATGATAATGATAATAATGAGGATGATGATGATGAGGACGATGGTGATGGTGGTGATAATAGAGTTACGCTATTCACTCCATGCTCAGCAATCTGCTATCGTTGGATAAACCGATAGTGTCTTATTGTTGTGTTATCATTGTGTGATTTGTAATTTAATTTAAAAAAAATTAAAAAATGACGATAATAAGATAGGAAAAAACGGTTACGAGTTGTGTGATAAAAAATTGATGGTATTGAGAAGGTGGGGGGTGGTTTTTGGGTCGGGGTTTTGACTCGAGATCTCTGTTTCTGTGATGGCCGCCAATAACAACGATAAACGTATGAACTTTTTTGCGCAAAGCAGAGAGTTGGACGAGATTACGATAATAATTATCTACATTTTTGCTTTGTTTCATTTTTTATCTTTTTTTTCCTCAATTATGAGGGGCTTCAATGTTTTCTCGTCGTAAGATGATTATTCTTCTTCTTTTTCTTTGTTTTTTTTAACCAATTCTAACCTCTATCTCTGATCTCTATCTCGATCACTTTTGGCCCGATAAAATCCAACCGATTTTGGTTTTTGCATCCGAGATTGTTTTTACGCTTTTGGAAAACCATTTGGGGTACGAATTTTCTCGTCGACGATACGCCAAGATTGTTCTTTCTCCGATTGCATTAAAAGAATAATTTTTTTTTACCGACTTCGATTTTTTCATCGTTGTTGTTGTTGTTAATTGAGATGCAAGAGTGATCGATTGTTTTTTATACCAGCTGTTTCACAACTGCACGCATCAATCTTTCCAATGTTCCTGCATGTTTCATCGAAAGACTCTGGAGAATTATTATTCCAAGATTTGTTTCATGCGATATGCGGAAAAATTGGTTTTTAGCTTCAGGGAGTTGACGGTTGACAATCGTGCAGACGAGCGAATAAAAAACATCGATTACCATCGTCAAATGAAAATCCTTTGCGAGAAGCATTTTCTTTATAACAATGAAAATTATTTTTTCAAACAAACGAGAAAATTTCCTCGACAATAATACATTTGTTTTTTCATCGAGAAGGTTTGGCGGATTTTTTTTCGTCGAAAATTCAGCTAGATTTTGTTTTTCATTGGAAGTTCAGCTCGATTTTTTTTTCATCGAAATTTCACCTTGATTTCTTTTTCGTCGAAAATTCAGCTCGATTTTTTAACCTTTTTTTTTATCGTTGGTTGTAATTGCCCTGATTCGAGAACCAATGCGATACAAAATGGCAGATATCTCTCGAAGATTATACTCGAAGAGCCCTTTTCAGTCCTCTTCAGCGAAATTGTTGAATATTTTTCCCCGCACGAGTGAAAAACCACGAGGGGAACTTTTGTTTCTCGTTCGGTGATTTTCACGTTTGGTGTTTTTTTTATTTGTTTTTCGTGATTGCGAACAAATTTTTCTTCGTACGAGGATCGAGTTTGTCCGTTGGATTTTCATGCTCGAGTGTGTAAAAATGAGTCCCGTCAAAATATCGATACTTTCGTGCACCGAAAAACCATATCGATATATTCATACGTGTGTATCATTATTTCCTTTTTTTCAAATTTTTTTTAAATATCTACATGCATGAGTAGATGTGCAGCGTTAGGAACGCGAATGACAGAACACACTGAAATGACCAGATCGAGCACTGTCCAACGGATTTGTCGAAAAAGGCTTTTCTTTTCGATTGAAAAAAAATATATATTCTTTGGACCACGAATATTCGCTCGTCGAAGAGATGACCGAAAAAGTATCACAAATTCTCGAAAGTTTAGAACGAAAAGATGGGTGAGACAAAAAATCGGCGTCGGATAGATTTTTTCAAGTTTTTGAAATAAACGAAAGTCTGATTGGCAGAATGAACAAACCCGAAGATTTTTGGAGGATGTTTCATCAATGACCTGTAGATGTCGACGCGGAAGTCCCACTGATGGTTTCACCACCAGCAGGTTTATACACACACACACGCTTACGTCAACATGTACACGTATTGTGAAGACATCCGTTCGTAAATGTAGCGAAACATAAAAAAAAACAAAAAAAAAACATGGTTTCGAGACAATCAATTCGGATGAGCATCCGTATGACTCGGATCAACGTTGACGACATCCGTTTCGTCGATGTTAACATCAACGATAAAGCTGATAGCGACTGGAGGAGATTGAAAAATCGTTTTGCTGATCGTACCAATTGTTGTCCACGCGATTAGGATTGTTGGACTCGGAGTATCGGATTTTGAGGCGATCGCAACGCTAGACCATCGCCTGGTACTTTTGATCGGGTAAAATGTAAGATTCGGTCGGATCGCCGGGCGACGAAGCGGCCATTTCGTTCGAGGATGCTGGATTGAGATGGTGATGACCGAGATGGGACATCGACGAGGTTAACGTCATGTTATGATGATACTGGGGATGGTGATGATGATAATTGCTTTGGGGGCTGTGATGCATTATCTGGGTCTGATAGTAATCACCGGAAGCGTAGGGATTCTGATAAGCGTTGTAGGCCGTTTGACCCGGATAACACTGGCTTGGATTAACCGAGCCTGGAGACGCCGAGGTCCACGGGAAACCGTATTCACCGTGGTGAATCTGATTCATCGGTGGTGGATAGCTCGAAGGCGGCAATTGACTAGACCCGGGCGTCAACGGGGGCGATGGCGTCGTCAACGCGCTACTCGCTCCGCTACCTCCGGTCGGCGTTGCTCCCAATCTTGGATACGTCGAATTGCTCGATATTATCGGCGAGTTTGGTCCTGGCGCTTCTTTACCGCGAGGCGGCGAAACCGGCGATGCCCGTCTATTGTTCGCTGCCTGCGACGATTGCAACTTGTTCGCGTTCGTACTCTGACCTTGACTCCCCCTTGGCGAACCCTTCGGTGTCGATGTTTGCTGCTGCTGTTGTTGCTGCTGCTGTTGCTGCTGCTGGACCTGCTGCCTACACTTCGCTCGCCTGTTCTTGAACCATACCTGTGGACAGCAACGAAGGTCGACCAGTTAGCAGCTTCGTTTGGACTCGCTCCAAAAGTTACCGAGTCTAGGAATCGATCATTCACGGAAATCATTATTTTTTAGGTTTCCCAAGGTTTTCAGAGAATTGACAAACCGCGTTGACGGAACTCATAGATTTCATTGTTTAGAAACTTTAAATCGCGATGGGTGATGGAATTAACAGAATTATCAGATTGAATGTTTTCGTTTTGTTTCGATTCTTGGTTATTGATCAAATTGACAGAACAGGTTGCCAGGACTGGAGGTTTAAATGATTTTTAGGTTTCTTATCCCGATACTTGATAGAATTGACAGAAATGTTAGATTTAATGATTTTTTGGTTTCGAATTTCGATGTTGAACGGAACTGTCAAAGCGCATCGACAGAGCTGTCAAATCGAAGGATTTTTCTGTTCTGAATTTCGATGTTTGGGAGGCACTGACAAAACACGTTTACAGAGCTGTCAGGTCGAATGATTATTTAGTTTTGAAACTCGATGTTCGACTAATTTATAGAACTCTCAGTGATCTGGCAGATTGATAGATTTTTCAGAAAAAGTGCCGATCACGATGTTTGACAAATTGACAGAATAGTCCGATTAAACGATTTTTTGGGACGATACGAATCACGATGTTTGACGCAACTATCAAAATACATTGACGGATCGAATTATTTGTCTGCTTCGAATTACGATGCTCGTCAGAACTGTCAAAAGACATTGACAGAGCTGTCAGATCGAATGATTTTTCTGTTACGAATTTCGATGCTTGACAGACCTGTCAATGAGTTCGATCGATCGAATGATTTTTTTGGTTTCGAATCACGATGTTTGACAAATTGACAAAACTGTCAGATCATCACCCTCCCCCCCTCTTCTTTTCCATCAGATTTCGAAAAAGCCGCCAATTGGATACGCCAATTGGAACGTTTCGTTACGGTTCGATGTAACAAATAAGGAACAAAGTAAACTAATCAAGCCAGAGAAGGGTGGAGATCGGGGAGTTAATCGTCGGAATGGGAAAGTAATCGTGGGCGGATGGGCGTTTCATTGAATCTGAACGACAACAAGAGAGACCGAGACCCTTCCCAGTCTCACTTTTCCGTCGGTCGATGGTGCCACATTTATAGTCTATGTGCAATGCACTGTTCCCTTATGTACTAACATGTACAACACCCTTCCGGAGCGACTCTTGAGCCATACTGCCTCCGCGGATCTTCCTCGTGGCTCTTTCCACTAGACTTATTATATATGGAAGAATACACGCAGATCTGCATTTACACGTGTGCATTCACATCGATGTCCTAGGTACTAGGAGAGTACGAGCAATGATTCGGGATCGAGAGCTGGCACATCTGACCCCGTCTACCTCTCTGGCTTTGTCTCTTTTTTTTAATTATTCTTGAGTTTATTCTTAACTTTTTATTCGTCCTTAAGTTTTAATTTATTATTTTTATTATCATGTAATTTACCCAAAACCTTCCTCTTTTTTGGTTATTATCTTTATGTCAGTTTATACTGCGATATATTTTGTTTAATTGTCCCGAAATACAATAGGACATAATAAACCATATCATCAGCTCTCCCTCTCTCTTTGACTCTTTCGTTCCCTCTTTAGCGTTTTCTCTCTTATTATTATTATTATTGTTCAGTTTGTTCTCAGATTAAGTGTATTCTCCAGTTTTTGTTTATTATTAAGTTTATCCGAATACCTTCCTTTTTTTTGGTTATATCTTTATCTCAGTTTACATTTTGTTAATTTGTCCCAAAATACGATAGGGCATAATAGATCATATCATCATCATCATCATCATCATCATCATCATCATCATCATCATCACCATCATCATCACCATTATCATTATCTCTCTCTCTCTCTCTCTCTCTCTCTCTCTCTCTCTCTCTCTCTCCATTATTATGATTAATTAATTTCTCATTAATTTCATTCCTAAATTTAGTGTATTCCAAAGGTTTTGTGTATCGTTAAGTTTATTTAAAAACCTTCCTTATTTTTTCCCATTACATTTTTGTTCGTTTACATTTTGTTTAATTTTTTTTTTCAATTGCCCCATAGTACGCTAGGGAATAATATAAATCTGTCCTTCCCCCCTCTCTCTCTTTCTATCTTCAGGATTCGTTAGAAATTGAGAGAGAGACAAGCAGCGAACACGAAGGGTGGATACAGAAGAGAATTAAGGGACGTGGTCACCCATACCCACGCATCGACGTTACTATAACAACAAACATACACGTACTAGCAATGTAGTTACTGTAGAAAAAGCAGCATCCTCTTTCCTCGATGGTACGTCGCGAGAACATACATATGGGTATGTTTGTACATATATGTTTATGTGCATTTGTGTGCCTGAATGTATGTGTGTATGTATGTATTCAGATGGATGCCGCAACCTCGTGAGCGCGAGTGTGCTCCCCTGTAATCCCGGAACAATGTGGCGAGGGTTGCGATCCTATGAATCTATGCCTGTCCCTTAAAAGCGTGCCCATCCATTCTCTCCCTAATACCGATTGAACATAATCACTATTGTTATTATTATCGAGTATCGTTCGCGCAATTATTTTTTGACAAATTTTTTGGCACCGTTTCGGGAGCAACCGGTTGGACTACTAGGGTGTTCGTTTACTATAGTTTGAACCGAACGATTCTTTTTCCTTTAGACACTTTTTAGGACGACTGTTTTTCGGGGTCATTTCTACTTCGTCATTGGTCGATAGCAATTAAAATTTTGTTTATTATAATTTGATCGAAACGATTCTTGGTTTTAGAAAAAATGTTTTTTTTTCTATTATCAAGCGTTTTTTAATTTATTGGGAAGTCATTATTTTTTTATTATTGAGCGATTTTGTCTCGAATTATTGAACGATTTTTTTTGCGTTGTTTTTTGGGGTCGTTTCTACTCCATCGTTTGTTGATAACAATTTAAAAGATTTCTCGAACTAGGTTTCGAACAAAATATCGGTTTTTGAGAAAAAATTCCACAGAAATTATTGTTTTACTATTCTTTCAAATTTGGTTCACTTTTTACTTTCAATGATTAAAAAAAATAGTTGGTCAGATCCCAAACGTTGATAAGGGTATAAACGAAACAATGATTTTTCAGGAATCAAATAAGGAGCTTATGAAACGATTTTTCTTTTCATCAGTTAAAAAAAAAGAATCTCGACTCGGAGTGGTTTAGGTTAGAGTGTTGATGATGGAGGGCGTCGAAATATTTCATATCGGCTAGAAGGTTGAAGGGTTTGGGTTTGGCGAGAGTTTTGGAAGGTTGGGAGGTCGAATGAGAGGCCTGCCTTGGATATATTACGCAACCGCAAGCGGAGTGATCCAGGGGGTTGGAACGTGGAAGAGAAAAGAGGAGGAGAGGGGGCGCTCCCGATTATCACCCTGTGTTTACACAGCGACACCCCTCGCTCGGGCTGTCGGACCGAAAGCCATCTATCCTGCGCCAACTACCAACTAAGTACACCGAACGTATAGATACCCCATGAGGGAACAGGGGAACGGGCAACCCCCAAAAACTAACTCGACTCTCTCATTTTCCATCTTTCTCTCTCTCTCTCTCTCTCTCTCTCTCGGTTCTTTGCGTAGACACGAGTACGAACACAACGGGACGCCCTTTTTCACACTTCTCCCTGTGTGTACCCATAACACACTTTGGTTCGCACCGACGACGGTTTCCTCGAGATCTAGGAGGTGCAAATTGCAACGCACCATCTGGTTTACATCCTCCTGCCAAGAATTCTCCGCCGACGACAGCTGCGTTGACACTATTATGACAAATCTATTTGCCTACGTTTGTATGATCGATCCTTGCTGCCGGTGTCTAAAAATAACATTTTTCTCTCTGTTTTCTTTTGTTATTGTATTTTCACTGTTTTCTTTTTTCGCCCTTGTTATTGTATATTATTGTTACGGCCAAGGCATAAATAAATCACCATCGTCTCTCTCTCTCTCTCTCTCTCTCTCTCTCTCTCTCTCTCTCTCTGTCTCTATTTCATTATATTTTTATTTTTATTCTACTTATTATTATTATCTTCACTATTATTATTAGTGCTATATATTTTTATTTTTATCATTATTATTATTATTATTATATGATCTTTATAACTTATATTGTTTTATTTGTATTTCGCTATGTCACTTTAATTATTACCCATTGTCTTCCGAAAGTATTCTGGGATATAATAAATGTATCATCATCATCATCTCTCACTCTCTCTCTAGTATTTTATTTATTTATTTTGATTTTCACTAACTGACTTATAGATATTCTTACATATTGTTCTACTTATTTTCTATTATTTACTTTGCTTTGGGTTAGTCCAGTTTAATTGTTGTTTAATATATTTAAGTTTTAAGTCCGATTTATTATACTTTTAGTTGAAATTTGAGTTCTGTTTATTTTCTTTTCTTAATTTTACTATTCTCTTACCTTTACGTGGATGCGTATTTAAAAATACATATTTTTATATACTTTACTTTTGCTTTACTTTACACATACATACATGCGTGTGTGTGCGTGCGCACTTCTATCATGGTCGATCTAGATTTTTCTCATTGTCATGATTTTTCTGTTTCACGGCGATCGCGCGCGCAGCTGTGCGATTCTCTGATTCGTATCCGCGTGCAAACGACTGCGGTGAAACTCGCATCCATACGTATAGCTGTACATATATCTCTGCACATTGTAACGCGAAATAGCGAGTGCACGAGTGCGGCAAGATCCTTCTGCAGGGGCTATAATCCACGAACAAATCAACTGGACTGCTGCCATGCCGTTCCTTCCATTTCTATATATATGTACATTTTTATTTATATATATACATGTAATGTAACGTATGTGTGTGTATATACGTCGAAAATGTTCACCCCTGAATATTATTCGTACCCGTGAAACTGCTCCAACCAACAACAACGAAACGTACACGTGCGCATGCGCCAAAATCATATATACACATTGTACATGTATATGTACATAAATTTATATCCTCGGATGGTACATGGTGGAAACGTTACCCCTTGCCCCCGTGAACGTTTTTACGCACGTGAAATGTCTCAGTTTACGTTTGTTTGGGTTTACGTACGTGTGACTGAGTGGTAGACTTTAGACGTAGTTGCAGACTATACGTATCCTTTTTATTTTCGCCCCAGTCATGATAATTTCTATCCGTAGTAGAAATTCGGTCCTCCCAGTTTTATCGTCATTTTAACGATGAGAATCGACGCAGTTCTTTCTTTCAATCACGATTGGGAATGAAATTTTTCATTATTTTAGGCATGATTACTCTTTTTTTTTTGGCAAACTTTTTCGTAATTTGAGTTTTCATTGCGTGTCACATTGGAAAATATTTTTAAAATATAACAGACCCAAATAAACCAAAACTAAACTAAACCAACCAAAATGAAGTTAAAGAAATCTAAATTCAAGCAAACCCAAACAAATGTTAATTAGTTCAAGCAAAGCCTAAAAATTTAAACAAATCCAAATAAATATTAACAAACTCAAGCAAACCTAAGAAAAGTTAAGCAAACTCAAAAAAATATCAACAAAATCAAACAAAGCCAAAAAAAATCGAAACAAACCCAAACAAATGTTGACAAATCTAAGTAAACCCAAACAATCACATAGTTCTCAAGAACTATCTTTTCTAGCTATTTAAATACAAAAACAAACCCAAACGAATCCAAGTAAACCCAAGCAATCTCAAAAAACCCAAAGAAACCGAGAAAAAAACAGATTTCGGTTTGTTTTACGACCACATTTCCCTTTTATCAAAAAGTTCCACGCAACAATTGGAAAGTGCCACAGGAGTCGACCGTTGAGCTCGCACAGCTTGGTAAAACGGATCGATAGTGTTGTCCTGTTTTAGAGGAGCTTTGATCAAATAACTGCGCAGGGCGACGATGGGAGAGGCTGGACTCGCCGTACTATCCGCAGACTCGTGTAAATACGGCAAATCTCGTCAGGGCTTGCGGAAGCACGAAGCCACTGTGGGCCTACTTCATACGTATATATATAACGAGACATTGGAGGGACCCCATCAAGGTAATGTGTCAATCGTCGATGACAAAATTAACGCGTATATGTGGAGACTCGAGTCAGAAATGGTGGGGCATTCGAGCGAAGGGATCATTTTCTTCCCTCACATATTAATATATATATATATATATATGCATTGTTTCGTATGCGTTAATGCATTGCGTTGGGTGGTTGAAAAGGGAACATCAAGGTTCCCGGATAAAATGCAACTCAATTAGCGCAGAGTCACGTGGGGTAGGGTTAGCCGATTCTTTTTCTTCCAGTCGTTGCAAATTCATTATTTAACAGTGGAATTAACAAAAACTTTTGAATTAACCCTGAACCCGTGGGTCGTTTTTTCTGGCCCAAAACTTCAATCCGACATTTCTCGAACGTATAATTATTTAATTATAATTAAATAATTAATAATTTATTTAATACTACAATTATTTCTTACATGAACAAACTATTTTGGTCTGGAAAGAGCAAAAAAAAATCTGGAACGTTTCGAAACGTCGTCTCTTTTTATCGCCACTTTTTAGCAACTTAAATAAAAACAAAAGTCTCTCAGACTTATATTTGGGGCAAGTGTGCGCACGAAATTCCTGATATACGAGCCAGATAAATTCGAGGATCGAATTTTCATCGTCTGATCGAGAAACGACTGTTACCACTTTGCCAACGTTCAGGATTTTTCTACCCTCGCCTGGTTCAATGTATTTTCTCGAAAGTAATCTAATTTTGACACACCGGCTAGGCAATGCTGCTGAAACGAGCTAATGCGCGTCATTCGACCTTGGAACGTCATCGTTATCGCAAATTCGACTTTAAATTTGGGCTTGATTTTTGAATCGATCAATTCCGTTCTATTTTTAAGAGATACCACCAAGAAAATCGATAAAAATGATGGTTGATTTGATAATTACCTGGACTCGTGATTCCGGCAGGCTTATCTTCATCGCGACTTCCTCTCGCATGAAGATGTCGGGATACCTCGTTTTCGAGAAAAGTCCTTCGAGAACGTCCAGCTGAGCTCTCGTGAAGGTCGTTCTTTCTCTTCGCTGTTTGCGCTGGTTCATTCCTGGAGTCAACCGGGAAACAGACAAAAGGAGGAGAGTTTTAATCGTCGCGAAACGAGCTTCAAATTTCATTATAAAAACGTAACAATTTTGATTTCTCGTTTGCGAGGAAATAAAAAAAAATCAAAATGCGACGTAGCGATCATAAAATGATAAAACGTAAGGTACCTGACTTATGTAAGGCCCACCTTATTTGTTTTTAAATACAAAAAAATATGAATTTTGAAATAAAACAAAAATGTTTATTTAGTCATTTATTTAATAATCAAGGTATTAATAATAATTTTAGTTCAGAAAACAATGTTCACTAGTAACTATAAGCTTTTTTTTTAAAGCAACTTCTGGGCCTTATTCTGATCACTGGTTCTTAGTAAGGCCATACTGATTGTAACTTCGCACACTTGTTTTCGAAAGTTTTTGTACGTCGAAATTTAAGAAACGCCTACGTGCGATCACACGCGCTGTCTTCTATTGAGTGCACATTTGTTTGGGTTTGCCACAGCGCGGCGGTTGCTATGGCAATTGCTGCCATTCAAAGTTAGACACTCGACGATGAAAACTCAATCCGTTTGACTTTGTAGTTTTGGATATTATTGCAGTATTGGAGCAATCCAATATTGTGTAGTATTGGAGGAAACAGTACCATCTATCAGGAATAGTACGGAACAGAACGGAACAAAAATTAATAACAATTTAGGGTCGATCTGGAGACCATACATGCTTGTAACAATCGACTCAGAATTTCACCCGCAGCCTCCTATTTCACGTATGACATTCTTACGTTGGACACCCCGTATACTACCTGGCTGTTGCGAGTAAGCCACGACAAGGTTCAGCTCAGACACAAAAACGGCAGACGAGTGTGAAGAAAGGAGATGGATCAAAATTGCCCCACGTTCTATAACCAAGTGACATCTCAAAAAAAAGATAAAAATGTATTAAAAAATGTGGCATACTTCCTGAGTTCATTTTTTTACGCCTTCATATGAAAAAATTGCTGTGAAAATACTTCACGCGCTGTTATGAAAAATTCGTTCGTATGAGTATTTATGGACTGATTTTTAAAATTCTTTTTTTGTTTGAAAGGATACCCCAAGGTAATCCCACTGTCATAAAGTCAGGTCTCCGGTCTCCAGGATCCTGGAGAAATGAAAGTAAAATCTCAAAAATAAGCTATTTCTTTTATTAAGGTAGTTTTTAATATATTACATTTATTTTGTTCAATCAACGATCAACTGAGAATTATCTCCTTATTCATCTGATTATGAAAACGTGAGAATAAAAGCTTGAGCTTGAATGTTTGAATACTATACCAATACTATACTACATTATTATACAGAATTAAAATATTACTTTGAATACTATATAATAATACTGAAATTGTTTCTTTATGTGTAATGAAAATAGGCGCTTCTGGTGATTTAGTTTAAAAAATGAGTGGACTGGGAATTTAAGGATACAAAGAAAAAAAAACATTTTTCTATTGAAAACATTATTCTATCTAAAAAACATTTCTATTCTATTTCGTTAGCACTGGCGTTTCTATCTCATCATAATGCAATAAGTCAAAAGAAACAAGAAGAGAGTGAAAAACTAATAAAGTACAAAAATGAGCTTATTTTGAGATTTTACTTTC